>VZUI01040583.1:0-13129 GCA_013401135.1 Cettia cetti
AAAAAAAAAAAAAAAAAAAAAAAAAAAAAAGAAGAAGAAAATATTAAACATGTGGTTTGTGTTTCAAAACCTGGACAATATTATGAAAGCAATAAACTATCCCTGCTGCAGGGGCTGTGCTCTGTGAGTACACACACTCAGATTTGGTTACTTGTCACTCTCCAGCCTCATTCCAGGACAGCCAGAGCTGGGCTCAGTGAGGAAGGTGAGGAGCAGCAGGGCTGGGTGTCCCTGATGGAGCCTGTGCCACCCTGAGGGAGGTGACAAACACCTCCCTGCTCCCATGGAGCTTGTCCTGGCCTTCTGAAGCTGCTCCAGCACCGGGAGCCTCGTGCCAGGGTGGTGAATAAACCCTCAGGGAGCAGAGGAGTTCTCTGAGCTCTGCATGCTCCTCATCAGCAATGGACACCTTGTTTCCTCCTGGGATTTAGACATTTTGTCCCATTTATCCACCCAGTGGCCTGAGGGGTGAAAAGCAGTGTGGAATCATGGAATCCTGGGATGGTTGCACTGGAAGGGGCCTTAAAGCTTATCTGTTCCACCCCCTGGATGGACAGGGACACCTTCCACTACCCCAGGTTGCTCCAAGCCCAGCCTGGTCTTGGAGAAGGGATTGTGGAGCATCAAGGAATAGTTCAGGAAGAAATAATTCCCTCTTAAGGCTCCCAGCAGGTATTAAAACATGCTGAGGACATCGGCAATGGGATTCCTGTGCTGTTGTGGCTTCAGATTTAATCCAAGCTCCAGTTAAACAAATCATTGTTTGGGGAGCATGGACACTTCATTTTTTTAATAGCCTGTGACCTGCAATAGAATTTAGGTTGGGTGTTAATGACCAAAGGTTTTGCAAGTAATTAAATTTGTGGAAAGAGCTGTCCCTGAGAGGCTGGGAGTGTTCCTGAGAACAGGCTGGTGCCTGTGTGGTGCTGGAGTCTTAAACTTGAGGAGGAGAACTGTGAGGAACGGGGATGGGGCTGAGACTCATCAGTCCAGGTGGCTTTTTTTAATCTGCATCATGAGTTATACACACTGCTGTGGTTGTGTCAGGAATTTAGTAACAAAATGTTATGAAATTATGAATGTGACTCTCTGGTATTTTTTTTTTTCTTTCGGCAAAATAAATTACATGAGTACAAAAGAGTTGAGATGTAACTCACATCACAGAAAATGTTTTAATTAATTTGGGGATTTCAGGTTTAAATTTCAGGTTGGGAGTCTCATATGCAAATTATCCATTAAGTTACTCACACTTTACAGAGAGAAGGGGTGGACCACAAGTGTGTTTTAGGCCACTCCTAAAATGTGAATGTGTGCATTATTTTAGGATTTGTGCACAAGCTATAGAGTATCTTCTTGTTACCTTCCTTTTTGTGAAATTATTCTCCTCTCTATTTAAGTTTTTGTGCCATCCTTTAGGAACCTGAGAGGCCACAGCAATTCCCTTCTATTGTTGTGGCCAGAGTTCAAAAGGAGATGTCACAGATAAAATCAGCTTTAAGTTCTGCCCAACATCTCAGCTCCTGGCAGAGTCCTACAAGGGATCTTTGAGGCACTGCTGAATTATCTGAGCTTTGAGTAAGAGATGTTGATTGCTGGATCTTCTTAGCAGGCTTTCCTCCAAAAATGAGCACTCACCTTTTAAAAATTGGAGGGTTTTCATCAGTTCTTGTGCCCTGGCAGGTGGCTTTGCCCTGCCACCCCTCCCAGTGGGCAGGAGGGAGGCTGGGGCTTACACTGGGCTGGTTCTTGTCTGTGGCTGTGGCTCAGCAAGAACAGACACACTAAGGCTGCAAAATAAGAAGAAAATGTCATATTTTTATTTTTTTTTAGCCAGAAGAAGGGATGGGGAAAGGCTGTAAATACACAAACTCTGCACTTACAGCGCTTTGTGCTGCAGCTTTGCATGGGAGGTTACCTACTGTGCACTGTGTCTTTAAAACACTAATGGGCCCACTGAAAAAAAGAAAAAACACTCAAAAAAAACCCCCCAAACCTATGACAGTCCACCAGCAACTAGCACACTAACAGGTTCTCATCTGACACCAGTAGGGAACCGAAGATATTTTATTATTTGGAAACTCCATATAGGGAAAGCCAGCCTTGAATCTGTCATTACTCCAAGAACCACACCTCCCCTGGGAGTTAATTATTTTCTTAAAATGCAACTTGTACTGTTAGTTTAAAACATTCCAACTGTGTTCGCACTCTTTAAATCTTCTGTAAACCTTAGAGTTTAAATCACTTGCAGATAAGAGTAATTCTATTAGAAAAAAAAGGTTTGGTGGAAGGGGAAAGAGAGGGAAATAAAAGGGCATTGATAGAAGCGTCCTTTGGGTGCCCATTGCCCTGTCACCTTTAGAACTTGGCAGGAGCTGCAGCCCACAGTAACTTTATAGGTCCTGGCACAAAATGAAACAAAATAGGTGCATGCCACATTTTCCTTCCAAAAAAACGCCAGGCAGAGACTTACCCCCTTTGTGAGGGGCTGAGTATCGGAGAGCTGGATTGGATTTAAAAAAAAATAAAATAATAAATTAATGGTTAGTGGGGCTGACAGGTCAGAGCCTTTGCTGGGCTTCTATTTTGAAAGCAGGCATTGGGCAAAGGGCTGTCTCTGGCTGGGATCACTTTTGGGAACAGAGGGTTGGGAGAGGTGTTTAAATACGGGGCGCTACCGCGATGTTTGAGCACCTCAGCTCCTCTTGCTTTGGCTCCTTTCGCTGCTTTCACGGCAATTCTGGGGCATTAGAAGGGGAAAAAAAATTTAAAAAGAGCTCCTCGCTGTGGGTTTGCCACGAGTGAGGCAGGAAGAGGGTGATGTGTCATTTTTGGAACTGTCTGGGCAAGCCTTCGTATGCTGCGTTGGCCGGGCTCCGAGGACTGAGGGTAATTCAGTGGTTCCAGAGCTTGGCTTCTTTTTCTCCTTCGTGCCCTTCCCAGCCCCTCTTTCTCCTTGTAATTTGTTTGGGCTGAAAATCAGCTTCCCAAATTCTTTAAGGGCTGTTTTTCTTTTTTAACCAGTTTGCTTTTGCAGGAGTGTCTCGGCTGAGCTGGGGTTTCACTCGGGGCCTGCGCCAAGCACCCCACAGCTGTGGGAGCTGTTTGGGAAGGAAGAGGAGTGGGGAAGGGCAAAGAACTCATCACTGATGATGCTGTGTGACACTGGCTGTGACTTTGGGGACACCTCTGCTTTGTGGGGATGCTCAGAGACACCACTGACCCTGCTGTGTCATGACAGACACGAGTGGTGAAAATCCTGTGCCTTCTGAGAGTGTCTGAGTGCTGCTGTCACCTATTAAATAATAAAAGCTGTTTTTTTGTAAAGCAAATCCCACCCTCCCCTCCAAAAACTGGATTTAAGGGGCTGTTTAACTTGGAAATACTCTCAAACTGGAATTGTCCCCCAGGTTTTCACTCAGTCCAAGGGCCTTGATAAATGGAACCCCAATTCTCACTAAATATGATTTCTGTAGGTGAGAACTCTGCAGAGGCTTCTTCTCCTCTCAGGCCCTCAAACCCTCAGCTTCACAGGAGTTCATTGATTACTTGGTGCCTGCTGGTGCACATCTGGCTCGAAGACCCCAAATGTGAGGCCCTACCCAGACAAAACCCTGATTTGAGTGTCCCCAGTAGCAAAATAAACCCCAAGGTGCTGGGGTTTGTCTCAGTGAGCTGAAGGAAAAACAGCCTCTGAATTTTAGCTGAAGAACTTCTCCTGAAAAGAAACCCCCATGATGCAGGACAGGAATTTGTCAGATGCTTCCACTTTGCTTTTTTGGGGGTCTTTAGGGGTATCCCTAACACAGACCAGAGGAGGTGACAGAGTTCTGGACAGCTCTGTGCACTGTGAGGCTCCAGAGGATGGGGATGAAGGTTGAACCTCCCCATGGATCCTCTCTCCCATCCCTGTGTAGGTCAGGGATGGCCTCACCCTGGGGCTGCTCCTCAGTGTTGGCTCATCCCGGTTATTTCTGGAGGAGTCTGAGGTTTGATGCCTCATTCCTTGGGCTCTGCTGGCAGCTCTGGGGCAGAAAGGTTTTTGGATTCTGCACCAGGGCTCTGTTCTTGGCTGGGAGATGTGCTGGGAGCTGAGCTGCTCTCAGGGTGACACCCTGGAGGGGCTGTGCAGGTGGGACACCCATCTTTGGGCACCTGGATGAAAGCAGAAGCCGGGATCCCCTCTCCCAGCTTTATTTGCATCCTCTCCCTTTTCCTCTGATTTTCTGAAGTGCCTGAGGTGCTCCATGTCAGCCCAAATTCCCTGCCTGCCCCTACCTGCAGTCAGGGAGCTGATGGAATCACTTCCCTTCATCTGAGTTCTTCTATCCTGTAGAAATGACAGCAGTAATACAAGCAAGGAAAGAATTCTCTTTCCCTCCAAAAAAAAAAAAAAAAACAACAGCCTTGAATGAAAATTTTTGCCCATAGGTTCAATCAGAACAGATCAAGGATATCTTCTAGAGGTTTTTCTGACTTT
The DNA here is from genome assembly GCA_013401135.1 of Cettia cetti. Taxonomy (NCBI): domain Eukaryota; kingdom Metazoa; phylum Chordata; class Aves; order Passeriformes; family Sylviidae; genus Cettia; species Cettia cetti. The sequence goes on from VZUI01040583.1 coordinate 4,478, forward strand.
TTCTGGTTCTCTTCAAGCAAGTTAAAGACTTCCTACAAAAGAAATCCAACATAAAGCACAGAGCAGTCTTTACAGAGATGACTATCAGAGGAGGAAACACTTCTGATTATGTTTTTAGACAGAATAAACCTGTATAAAGGACACATTTCCCCTTAAAGCTGAACTGTGTGTAATGAGGCACAGGAGCCCACTGAAAATAATGAGCTGTTAAAGAAATAAACAGTTAAAATAATAACAAAAGGCTAAACAGCTTTGGAAAGACCAAAAAAAAAAAAAAAAAAAAGGCCAAATGTGATGTAAAGAATGAGTTCCTTGCTTACAGAGAGAAAGGTGATCTGCTTGAAGTGCACAAACATGAGAAGCCCTGGGTAATGTTGCTGCTGTTTGCACAGTTTACACAGACAGGCTAAAATATCCTATTAATAATAATAATTTGCATTCAGACCTTGGAAATACTTGGCAAAGCCAAAATCTCTCTTTCAAGGCTCCCTAGGAATGAAAGTGATTCCCTCTGGCTGATGCTCAGCCCTGTCTGTGCCCCCCAAGGTACAGATGGGACAAGGAAAACAGCCCTGAGTTTGGCCAGAGGGGGTTCAGGTTGGATTTTAGGAAAAATTTCTTCACTTTAAGAGTGGTTAAACACTATAACAGCCTCCCCAGGGAGGTGCTGGAGTCCCCATCCCTGGGATTGTTCAGAAAATGTGTGGAGAGAGCTCTCCCCTGGATGCTGCCTGCTCCTTTCTTCTCACACAGTGAAAATTTGCCCACTGGCATTAATTCCCATTCCAGCTTCAAGGGAATTTCTCATCCTACTGGAGCATAAAACAAGGAGTAATTAGTTTTAATGTATCTAAAGCCTCTTCAACAGAGAAGAAAAATCTCATACCCTTGGTTCTCCTTGGTGGGACCAAGCCTCATTAGGGCCCTTGAAGTTGAAAAAAAACCAGAGAAAAGAAAATGTGCTTTGTATGAGGGTGAGAATTCCCTTCCTGCTTTATTTTTACCTGTTTTTCTCATTTTTCTCTTTTTGGTGGGCATTTTGATCCCTCTGAGTGTTCTCCCTTCAGAACACCAATGGTGCAGAGCAAAGCTGGGGGCGATTTGCAGAGCAGAGGCATCACAGCAGTGACCAAATGTCAGGGATTTGTCTTGGGAGAGGGTGGAGGAAAGGTTTGTGGAGTTGAGGGGGTAAAGATGGATAAAAAGGCTTGTGGAGTTGGGGGAAAAGCAAGGGAAAAGCCTTGTGGGGTTAGGGGCAAGAGAGGAAAAAAGGCTTGGGGGAAAATATGGGAAAAAGGGTTTGTGGAGGTGGAGGGAAAAAGATGGGAGTGAAAGCTTTTGGAGGTGGGGGAAGAGATGGAAAAAGAGGTATGTGGAGCTGGAGGAAAGAGAGGGAAAACCAGATTGTGGAGCTGGAAGGAAAGAGATGGAAAAAAGAGTTGTGGAATTGGGGGAAAGAGATGGAAGAAAGGCTTTTGGGTTTGAGGGGAAGAGATGGAAAAAAGGGTTTGTGGAAGTAGGGGGGGAAAAGATGGGGAAAAGCCTTGTGGACCTGGGGGGAAAGATGGGGAAAAAAAGCTTGTGGAGCTGAGGGGAAGAGATGGAGAAAAGGCTTGTGGAATTTGGGGAAAGAGATAGGAAAAGAGGTTTGTGGGGTTGGAGAGGGGGAAATATGGAAGAAATAAAAGCTTGAAGAGCTGGGAAGACTAAAGTGGAGTAAGAGGCTTGTGGAGTTGGGAGGAAGAGATGCAAAAAAGGCTGTGGAGCTGGGGGAAAGGGATGGAATAAAAGGCTTGTGGAGTTAGGAGGAAGAGGGGGGAAAATGCTTGTGGAATTTGGGGAAAGAGACAAAAAAAAAAGGCTGTGGGTCTGGGGGAAAAGATGGGAAAAGGCTTGTGGAGCTGGAGGGATAAAGATGGAAAAAAAACCAGGTGGAAGAGGGAGGAAAGAGATGAGGAAAAGCCTTGTGGATCTAGGGAAAAAGGGGGGAAAGGCTTGTGGGGCTGGGGGGGGACATGTGGGGGAAAAGGGCTTGTGGAGTTGGGAAGAGATGGAAAAGAGGCCTGTGGAGCTGGGAGAAGGTGCCTTTAGCTGCCTTCAGCACTCAGCAGAACGAAACCTCAGCTCCTGGTGCCTGAGCCAGACAGGCTGGTGAGCTCTGGCCCTTGGAAAGAGTGAACTTTGTGCTGGATTGAGGGTGGGTGACCAGGAAGAGAGGACTCAACGCCACCTCTGTGAGGCCTGGACCTGGACAATGGGGTCTGACTCCTGTTTTTACCATGGAAAGATCTTATTCTTCAGACCTTACAGACATCTTCAAGACTTTTCAGATAGGGTGGCTAAAAAAAGTCAAAGTATTTTAGAAAAAGACCAGAAAAACTTTTATTTTGTCCTGCCTAGAGACTGATTATTTCTTTGTCAATCTTTTAAAAGTTTTTTTTTTCACATAAAACAAGGCACTTTTCTCTGCTTGCTGGGGCCATGTGTTCTAACACTCGAGAGAAGAGACAACAGGGTTGGCTGAGGGGGAGTTTAGGATTTGGCCAACATTCCCAGAGCCTTTCTGAGGAGGTGAGGCACCAGGGAAGTCCAGCCTTGTGCCAGCTTTCGTTGGCCACGTCTGCAGAAACCTTAAGTTCTATTTTTCACCTTGCATTTGCTTGTTTTTGTTTCTTTTCCCCTCCTGGTTCCCTTCCAGGACTGCTGAGTGTACGAGGATGCAAGTAAAGGGACATTCTCTGTCGCCTAAATTGTGTCAGTTGGAAAGCTTTAAAAGTTAATATTTACATGAAATGATCTCCAATTCATCTTGCTCGAAGCCTGTTTGTTTAACATATTTAGGTGATGGCTGCATTTGTTTTTTTAAACTATTTGCACCTTAAGGTACTTAAATTCTAACAAACCCCATCTTTCTCCGAGCCCTTATCACAGTTGTTAAAGATTTTTTCATTAGTTCTGTAATTGCACCTTTTAAAAACATGTTTGGTTATTTCCAATTTCAGGACAAAAAAAGCAACGTTTTATCATAAAAGCCCTTTAGAGTGCAGAGAAAATAAAACTTCTTGCTGAATTTTAGGTGTTTTGATGGGTTTCAGGATAAAACACGTTTCAGATGCTCCTGAAAGTGTGGGGAAATTAAATTCTTCAGCCTGCAGAGATCAGTGCAGAGATCAGAGGTTTTACCAATGCACAACCCAAGCCAAGGGTGTCCCCTATGGGTTCAATTAACAAATTCTGAATTCCTGGGGAGCTCTGCAGGTCTGGGTGTGCTGAATTTTGGGAGAATTCTGAAGGTCTGGTGTGCTGGGTTCCTGGGGGGGCTCTGCAGGACTGAATTTGTTAAATTCCTGGGAGGCTCTGCAGGTCTGTGTGTGCTGAATTCCTGGGGAAATCTGCAGGCCTGAGTGTGCAGAATTTTGGGGGAACTCTGCAGGTCTGATTTTGCTGAATTCCCAGGGGAATCTGCAGGTCTGAGTGTGCAGAATTTTGGGAGAGCACTGCAGGTCTGAGTGTGCAGAATTCCAGGAGAGTTCTGCAGGTCTGGGTTGGCTCCGTGAGCTTTCTCTGCAAGGGAAGCAAGAGGTTTTCAGCACTGGCTGAGAAGGAAGAGCAGTACTGCATGAAATAACTTTCTAATCAGCATTCCCTCCTCCCTCAAACTCCGTTTGGACAGACAGTTAATTTATCTCTGTTTAACTGTGGAATCAATCCATCCATCAAAGCTCCAAGAGCTAATTAGCTGGAGTCAGGGCTTGGATGCACACTGGGGTGTGGAATACCTTTGGAAGCTGCAGCAGGGATGAAGGGAACATTTCCCTTAAAAGCTGCCTGGGAAGCTCAGGCACCCAGAACCTGCTGGCTTTGGCAATCCTGACTCACAGGATCCCTGAGGGAATCCCTGCTGTCACAGAGCTGGCACACCAGGGTGGGTGAGCATTCCTGTGGATGGGAAGGCAGCTGTGCCCAAAATGTTGTGGGCAGTGCCCAGGGCATTGCCCTCACCCTGCTCTGACCACAGCCTTGACTTCTTAACTGCTGTAATAAGGCACATCCCCAGAGCACAGCGTGGTTTGAGGTGATGATGGATTCATTTCTTAGGACTGAGGCTCCTCAGTGCCTTTGGAGTGATTTCTGCCCCTGATGCATCATTCCCACATTAACCCATCTTACCCTCCTGCAGACACTGCCATCCCTGGGCATTGTTTTACACCCAGTGGCCACAGCCATTAAGTTTGGTGTCCATTAAATCTGGATAAAGGCCTGGATGCTCCTCTTGCCCTGCCCCAAGCCTGCAGCCCGTGCTTTCCCCACACATGTTCCACGTTAGCCGTTTTCATTGACTATGAATCCATAAAAACCCATGTGGAACAGAGGGTACCCAGTGCAGCCCTGTCTGCCTGACTCCTTCCCATTCTAATTGGGCAGCAAAGCTGTTTAATAGAGTCTGTGGAGTCTGTTTAACTGCATTCTGCCAGAACAATGCTCTATTCATGTTCTCAACAGAACTCTAGTGATTGCACTAATATCTTTAAACTAGAAAACAAGTCTTAATTGGAACAGATGCTGCAAATACCGATGCAAATGGCCAGCTCTGGTGTGATCAAAACCAGGCCCAGCCCATTGATTTGTTTTTAATAGCAGCTTTCATTTTTTATTAGTGTACACAAACCTCACTAACACTATACAAAAAGTCAGTAACAATATTCTGAAAAATCATCTTGTTTAAAGCAGACTCAGCCCTGCATTGTTTCTGGCAAGGTGCTATTAAAGAGTTTCCGTCCTGTTTTGGCAGATCACGTTACTCAAACACTCCTCTCTACTTTCCTCCCTTCTAGGGTTTGAATAATCCCGGTGATTTTTGGAGAAAGCTGTTGCTGTTACATATAATAATCTGTTTAGATATTCACTTACATTACAAACAGGCATTCAGGTTAGATTAGGACAAATAAATCCCCAATCCTGGTAAGTATGTGTGTGTGAGACCGGGATTTGCTTGCTTTTGGAACCTGCTGTAGCAGAACTCAGCCATTCCCAGCCATTGACTTTTTTTCTTTTTTCTTTTTTTCTTTTTTTTTTTTTTTTTTTTTTTTGTGGCAGTGCTTGGCCTGGGGAAGTCTGTGATATAAAGAATACAATGCTTTTTATGCTAAGAATAAAACTGTTCTGTGATTTTTCTGGAACAAATCGGTTTTGTTTTAAGGATGTGTGAGCTATTTGATAGCAGCAAGAATATCAAAACCACTCAGAGCAGAGGGAAATTTATTATGGCACACCTGGCACTCAGGATTAGTTTATTGGTCTGTGTAGGCAAATATTCCCTCAGTAGCTGCTACTTGGAATTGGAAAATATTTATATGTTTATATTTATGTGTATAGACACATATTTGAAGCTGACTGCAGGGATAAGATGCTGTTTCAGTCAAAATCAAGAGGCATTGCAAGCAAGGAAAGAACAGGAGATGGCTCTGGGCCTGTTTTCAAATCTGTGGGCTCACGTTGGCTTTTATTTGGGGAACTTGCACTCACTGAGGCTTTGCAAGAGAATGAAGAGGCTTTTTAGACACAGGGTGTGTTCTGTGGTGGTGGGATGATGCCTTGGGGATTTAGCTTTTATATTTTTCATATATTTGTAGTCCTGCAATTCTTTAGTGTAGAACTCTAAACTCCACACACAGTGTGAGCTGCTGTTCTCTTATTTTGGTCAGACACAACAATTCCTCTCCAGGCCTGGGAATCAAGGACACCTCACTGCCTCAGGTCCTGAGAAATGTAAAACAAAAATGAGTTGAGGGGAGCAAACTTGGGGTAAATTCTTTCATTACCTGAAGCTGTAATTGGAAGATAAACCCCCAATCTGCAAATGGACCAAACTGATAAAAGTGTGAAACCCGTGACCCGTGGTCCATTTTTGGATTAATCTGGAGGGCTTAATCTACCTTAAATTTACCTGAGGGACCTTAAAAAAATAATAAAATTATTCTCTTAATTTTTATTCTCTTAATTTTGTCTGGCCTCTGTTTTTAGGTAGCCCCAAAAAGGCATCAGGGACACCGGGATATCCACGGTTACAGCAAATTTGGGATGCAGGGCTGGGAGCTGGGGGGGTTGGAGCACTCAGATTTCAGGCAGTGAGAGCCAGGCCACGCTCCTGAGCTTCATCCCACACCTCCCCTTCATCCCACACAATCCCAGTGATGATTTATCCGGGTTATTGTGGGGGAACCCCACCAGCTCAGAGGGCTCCCAAACAGAACAAATCCACAGCTGCCAGCAAAGCCTCCCAGCCTGGGCACAGGGCAGGCCCTGTCCCCTCAGGGGTGTTGAAAATGGTGACATTTGAGGAGGGCTGGGGACGGGGGTGATGATGGAGAAAAGGCTTTGCTCGTTACCTACCGCAGCACGGGATGTGCTGAGGCCTGAGCTGCCAGGGCTGCCTCACAGGGGCAATCCTGGCCACTGAGTCATTAACACCATCGGGATGATTAACTAAAAACCGATGACAAACATGCTCTAACCTTGTGCAGTTATCTGTGAGAAATGCATAATTTTAAGAAACTTCCCCAGCTGATGTGGCTAGAGGTTTGTAGGGGATTTTAGGGGAACACCCTCCCAGCTGAGGCCTGGGCCCTGGCTGGTCGGGATGTGTGCCATCAGATCCAGGAGTTTCTGTGCTAAAAATATCATCAAGTCACTTTGACTTGCTGATTTGGGCCTATTAAAGCTGGTGCCACTTTTGGGGTGAATTTGGAGACCTCGGCTATGGGTGGGATTTTCCCAATTTCCAGGAAGGGTTCTCCAGATCCCTGCAGATTCCAGATGATGCTAAAATATTTAAGAAATTGGTGCTGTATCTTCCTTTCTCTCATACAGTAATGATTAGGTGCATTACCTTGCTTATTTTTGCTCCTTGCTAAAGCCAAGCACACAGTTTTAGTGGATGTATCATTTTACTTTTGTGCTGCCTTTATATTCATAATAAAATAAGACCATTCTTTCCTTTGGTGTCTGTGGTCTTTAAATCCCCCCTATCAACTGGCAGAACACATGGACAGGGAGGGCAGGGGACACCTGGATGGGTGTCAGGAGGGACATCCCAAAAGGGACTTGAATTGATTTTGGCCTCCTTGAGAAAAGGATTTGTCAGTCATCCCCAGTTTTGGAAAGAAATGGAATGAATGTGAAAGTTTACCCCAAGAAAATTCTGGTTTTGTGTTAAAAAGAATCTCCTCTCATGGGGTGCTCCAAAAAAAATTAATTGCAGCAAATAATTAAAGGCAGTGTGTAGGGGCTTGAAAGCCAGGTTTTTCTTGATACATTTTTGGATTAAAAGCGGTACAAAAGTAGTTAATTTCTCATTTATACATTTCTTCCTTTTTGCATTAAGAACATGTGAAAAACTGTAGGCTTGGAGCCAAAGAACTGGCTGGGATTTAGGCAACCAGTTTGGATAATTAATGTGTGAGTATATGAATTGATGAAGCCTACAGAAATTTTTTCAGAGGCTCTAAAATAAATTATGTTTGAATAGACTTGGGGAGCTTTGTTATTTTTATTTAATTAATACTCTTGTTGGTGTGTGTAAAAAAGAAAAAAAAAACATGATTATAAGCTGTTTGCTGATGGTTCACTGTCATGCCTGAGCTTTCATTTGACTGATTTGTATGCTGAAAAACACAGAAAATTTTCATTTACAGTGTTCATGAGCTCTTCATACCATGGCCAGCGACTCGAGTGTCTCCAAGTCGCGTCCAGCCTGGGACATTTCCAGGGATCCAGGGGCAGCCACAGCTTCTCTGGGAACCCTGTGCCAGGGTCCCACCACCCTCACAGGGGAAGGATTTCATCCCAATATTTAATTTAAATGTGCCCTTTCTCAGCTTAGAGCCATTATCCCAGCATTTTCCTGCTCCTTTTGCAGGAGGAGGGTGCAGAAGGCTTGGAAAAAAATGGGATTTTCCTCTGAACCCACTTCCCTGTTCCTCTGGGAGCTGGACCTCCACCACCCAACCACACTCCAGCCATCACCATTGCGGGATAGAAGCGAAAATAAAGAGAATAAAAGCCCTTGATGGGTGGGGAGCGTGCAGGAGGCAGCCAGCGGGAAGCGCTGTCCCTGCTGCAGGAGCGGGGTGGAGCTGTGGAATTGCCGAATTTCTCAAATCCCACCCCCAAGGCTCCTTTCCCCGGGCGCTGAAAGGAGCCCGGCATCCTCAGGTTGTCTTAGTGCTTGCACTCTGCTCCCAGACGGGCGGATAATAATGTTGGGAATGATTTACAGTCGGCGTTAGGGGAGGTTTATAGAGATCAAATGGCACAGTGAGCTGGAAAATCCTCCCCGTTGCTGTGGCTGCTCCCTGGCTGCTGCTGGCACTGGGACATGGGTGGGTTTGCCTTGCTCCAGCCACAGGGTGGGAATTACAATGGAATTAACGCCCATCATTAGGCCAGTTTGTTAGAGAGAAAAACCATAACAACAACAATAATAATAATAATAGTAGTAGTAGTAGTAGTAGTAATAGTAATAGTAATAGTAATAGTAATAGTAATAGTAATAGTAATAGTAATAGTAATAGTAATAAAGATAGATAGATAGATAGATAGATAGATAGATAGATAGATAGATAGATAGATAGATAGATAGATAGATAGATA
>VZUI01040584.1:0-175962 GCA_013401135.1 Cettia cetti
AGCCGCCGCAGCGCCGGCCCGAGGGGCGGGACGGGGCGGGACGGAGCGGGGCGGGCGGGGACGGGGAGGAGGACCGGGAGAGGGACGGGGACTGGGGGACCCTGGGCAGCGGGAGCGGCGCCGTTCGTCCCTCGGGCGCAGCCGGTGTTCCAGCGGCCGGTGGTGGTGACGCTCGGAACGGCCCCGGGGCGAGGAGCCGCTGGGGCCCGCGGCCGGCGCGGGTGCGGAGCTCCGGCCGCTCCCGGTTCCAGCCGCTGCCGGGCGTGTCGAGCCTTCCGCGCCCCGGGCGGGCCGCCCCGATAATCCTCTGGTTCCAGGAACGCGGCTCTCGGTGCGGGTTTGTGTCACAGGCTCGGTGCAGGGTTCGCAGCTGACATCGCTGAGGGAGCGGCTGCGGCAGGAAGCGTGTGCGCGACCAGGCACAATAGAGGCTGGTTGGTATCTGAACATTTCAGAAATGGCCAGAAATTATCGGCTCCGTAAACGAGCAGGCACTTATCCCAGGAAACGTGCCCCGGCAGAGGTCATTTTGTTTACCCTTCACATTTCCCAATTTGCAGCACACAGAGAAAAAAAATTAATTCTCTGTGTCAAAAGGTTGTTTTCTCACTAATAGACTTATGCAATAGATTACAGCCTTTCTACTGCTTTTACCCTTTACTTAATTGCTCTTGCTTCTGAAGACAGTTAATGATGACATTACAGCATTACACCAGGTCAGACTGATGCTGGCCTTGGCTGCCCAGGTTTCTTTAGTCAACCCTTGGGTTAATGTGGCTGTGCCAATTATCTTCTCTTTAATAATTTCAGTTTGAATTAAAACATAAAGAATCCTGCGAGATCTTTCAGTCCCTTTATTTCATACCAGCCTTTAAATTTTTGATACTTTATGAGGTGATGGGACAAAATTTATTTACTAACCAACATTTAGTGGGATATGTGAGCAGAATTCAAATTACTCCACGCTAGCCAATGCGAAGAGTCAAGTATAAATTATTAATTTTTGAACAGTTTCCTGTGTTATCTGCAGCTTGTAGCTATGCTGGGGTCTGGGGTGCTGTTGCACCAGGCATTATACATATGGTACATAGTAGGGGTTGCAGTCTAGGTGCAAGGTAGCACTCAGACTGCTTCTCTCATTAAATGGTAGCAACAGTTCAGTGCTTGTGGAAGTGAATTATTCACAGGCATCCTTAAGTTCTGTTTTTAAAAGCGGAATTCCTGCATGTAGTGGAAAACCAAGTTACTGAGAGCAGCCAGCACCTGCCAAAATCTGAGTGAGGAGTGGCCTGAGCTCATCAAATGGATGGTCAGAGCCTTCAAGCTGTTGGATGTCCAAGCACTCAAGTCTTAAGGCTTGCAGCTGAAGGAACTGAAAGAACCCAGGAAAAGACTGCATAGTGTGAGCATCACTGCAGGACCTCAGTTTAGTCTCAAATTTTTCAATGAAAAAGACAACATTTTATTTGAAATACAGGTACAAATGTATTCATCTAGGACACGTTTCTATTTATGGCTGCCCTTGTGTATAGGAAGACCTTTGAATCCTTATGCAAAGCCAATGTTAATGTTCCCAGTGTCAGGAGATAAGATCATGGTTGTTTCCTTAACAACAGGTTTTCCCTGCAGGAACAGAGCCTGTGGCTGAATGTGGCTGACAGGTTGGTTTTGGCTGTGTTAAACTACAATCAACTAACTGGAGTCTCTGAAGCTTTTTCTGTCCTCTCTTTGCATGTAACTTAAGCGACACATGGACTAAAACTCCTCACCTCAAGATAAATATTTGTGAACCTGGAGTTAGATCCTCAGCAGAGTCTTCTTCCATAGCATGGCATGTGCTGAACAAAGGCTGGAGGCAGCCACTGGGAAAAACTGGGCAGGAGCTGTGTCTGACCAGGGTACCACACTGGGCTTCATGGGAACCATCTTCTAAAGGCAAGTCCCAAGAAGAGGGGGAAAAGGAAAAACTTCAGAATATTTGATTCACTCAGTGCTGTAAGAGTGAATCCTTTTGTTGGATTATTTATCTTCCACTTATCCTACAAAAAAACCCCAAGAGAATAAAGTAATGCTTATTTATTTTTAATATTTTAGTATTCCATGTATAAATATACAGTCATTCTGAGAAACAGGAGCCTTCAGGCTCTAGAAACAGGTATCTACAGTCAAGAACTGCTTTTGAAAAGAATTACTTTAATCTTATGGAATATGTGAGGGAGACATTTAAATACCTTTAAAGGCAGTGCTTGAGCAGGCTGTAAAAGAATTGGTAATATTTCTCCCCCAGAGCTACTGTGAGGCTCAGTTCATTTCTCTATAATGCCCCCATCAGAATTTCACAGCTCAGGGCAGTTTAAAGCCTCTACTTTTGTGAGAAAAGAACACTACAAGAGCTTTGGGGTTCCACGTGGTTTTCACAAATCCTGTTGCTGTCAGATCCTGGGGAAGACCTAAGAGCTGCAGGACAGCCCTGCTTACAATTTTATGCTGAGAAGCTTTAAGAGGAATGAGGCAGCAGCTGAGCCTGAACGTGTGAATCTTGGCAAACAGGGTTTGTGTGTGAGACAGCTTTACTGTTGGTTTGTTTGGTTGCTACCAGTGCAACGTTAAATGCAATGGAAAGAGGCTTAACATGGAAAAAACCCAAACAAGGCTCCAGCCCACCCAGTGTGTACAGAGCCCAACAAGGACTGGCAACATTGGGGCTTCCCAGTGCTCCAGCTGGCTCTGATTGTGGGTATGGAGGGGAGTAAGAGCTTCCTGAAAGCCACATTCCTTCCACAGCACTTGTGGGCCCATCTTCTGCTTGTCAAACACCCTAGTGACGGTGTTCTCAGCACCTCCCAAATTCTTTCTCTGCCAGTAGCTTCACTGCTGTCTTTGGATCTGAATTGTCTAACTTGCAAATTGCCCATCCTGTCCTTCACCCCATCACTTTTTCCTACACTGATCCCAGGCACTGGGTCTGGCTCCTTGCTGGCACAAAGGGGCACAGCCTGGTCATATCCCCCCAGGAAGCCTCTCCAGCCAGCTCCCCAAGCCTTGCTCCAACTCTGCTTCTCTGTTTCTAAAATCCCCTGGGAACGGCAGAAATTCTGAGCTCTTGTTGTTTCCTATACTAAAGCACATTATTTTGGGGTTTGGTTTGGGGTTTTTTTTGGTGTTTTTTTTTTTTTTAATTGCTGCTTCATTTTTAAGGCTGAGCTGAGGATAGTTCACAGGATCATTAAGGTTGGAAAAGACATCATCCAAGATTATAGATTATTGAGTCCAACCTTTGACTGATCATCACCTTGTCAGCTAGACCAGAGCATTCATAACTCCTCAATTACAAAAGCAGGTCTCAAATCCAGCTGTAAAAGAAAATATCCAAAAGAATGGTGGAGAGAAACAACATTAAAAAATTACAGGAATTTAGTCCTCATTTGCCCTTGTGATCTTCCTATTTCCATCCCCCCGCCCCCTTTTTTTTTTTTTTTAATTTATTTATTTAAAGCTTCTAGACTGCCAGGTATCTGTGGAGAAACAGCTCTATGCAACTGTTCCCATCAAGTCCTTGCACTGAGGGGACACATATTTCCAGAGCCAGAGAAGGCTCCAACTTGCACCCATCTCCAGCACAGCCTCTGGTGGCTGCCAGGAGCTCAGGTGGATTCCCAGGACAGGCTAAAACAAGGCCAGCAAGGTTTGCAGAGGTAGAGCCTGTCAAGGTGTGGTGGTGCTGCCAAGGTGACACCCAGAGGCAGAGCTGTTCCAGGGAAGGTGCTCTGCAAGGCAGCCTAGGTCGAGCAGTTTCAGTGCTGGGAATTTGCACTGGTTTTTCTCAGACTTGCAAAACATTCTGGATGGTTCTCACACGTGTTTGTATCTCCCTGACACTGAATCCAGACTGGGGAAATGGCCAGAGCACACCTGCAGCGATGTCACCCATCACTGGGGAAAGGGCAAGTCCCTGGGCCACCAGAATGGCCACGTGCCTGCTGCCAAAGTCACAGCAAGGTTGTACGAGCTGCTATCTGTATTTCAGTGTACCTGGCAAATGTACAAAACTCTAAAAGCCTGAAATCTGATCTACACATGGTGGAGAAGTCAATACTCCTCCCTCCACCGAGACCTTGGTGAGGTAGGATATTGTGGCTGAGTGCTGGAGCACTCCAGAGTGCAACTGTGGCAAAATCCAAAGCTGGGGGAAGGTTGGGGGATACAGTGGCACTAAGGCTGCAGCTTGTCTGTGCAGGTATTGCACCACAAGGCCTTGACAATAATGTCAGATGCTACAGACAATTTTCTGGCAATCAGGAAAAGCAAAACACAAAATAAACAGTGTGTCCTGACCTTTCAGCTGCCAAATCATTCACCTATTTTAAATCTACAAGTAAATTTAGTTCTGACATTAGAGAACAGCTGAAGATACATGTTTAAATCAGGCACATACACTGCAATTTTTCCACATGCACAGGAGCATTAACACCAGGCAGCAGCACCCTCCTGCTGCTGCCTGGACAGATGCTATGGTTCTACACTGATGGCCATAATTTAAATGGGTAGTTAAGGGAGAAGAGCATTGACTATAGACTAAAAATGAACAGCAGCCTTTAGATCCATGAGTCCAAACCAACTGTCAGGAGGTCCATAATGTTTTTTGGGGGGCAGAAGGAGAACATATGGTTGGGCCATCTCTGATGATTTTATTGCCCCTTGTCTTCACAGGGAAAGTTAGAAAAATTAATCTGAATTAATAACACCTGTGACTTGAAAGTTACATGAGTGAGTTTTGTTATTCAGAGTTAAAGTGGCCTTCATTTGATTTAGCTTTCTTCATTTTCCAAGTAAAGTACACTAAATCAGATTAATGCCACTTAATTCTGAATATGAATATCTGCAGAGGTTTTAATAGAATTTAACTAATCTACTTTGAAATATAATTCAGCTCAGGTTTCCTGAGTGTCCCCTTCAAGGAAAGACTCAAATCAATAACCTTAATGGGAATTATTCCTCGATTGTGCTGGCATGAGATCAAAACATCACTATCATAAAAATAGCCACATCTTGCTTGGATGTCTTTGTTCTGAGAGCATTAACACCCGACCCAGAGCTGAATGTATACCTGCTGAAATGGCATCAGAAATGGCAGCATGAAGTGAACTCTTAGTTACAATAGAGGGGTAAAACACTGACTTTGGTTCCTCCAGCTGAGATGGAGAGCAGGCATAGGTGGTCAGGGTCATTTCCATGTTTGGAAGGTTTAAACAAATTGTATTGTTTTCATAAAGCTGATAGAACTTAGGCTGTTGTGCAGTTCTAGACCATGTAATTTCAAACCTGAATGTTGCTAAAACCTTTATTTACATGAGCTTCTTGGAGGTGTGAGGAGCTGCTGTCTCTGTGACAGTAACTTGTAACCTTCCACTGAGCAGTAGCATCCTCATGGCCCATATCTGCACATCTTCTTTTCCCAGCTGAGCTTTGCTGGGGAGGCTGAGCTTCAACAATGAGAACATGAAAGTGCAGTCACACCAGAACAAACAAGAGCCCAGCTTTGAAAGCAAACACTGGATTGGTGTTTTCCCAGGTTAAAGAACTGCCTCTGACAGAGTACTCAGTACCTGTCCAGTAACACAAAATGACCATAGCCAAGATTCAATCCTTCCCTGCTCACCCTACAGCTAACCACCAGTTGCATCTCCATCCTGGCCCATTTCTCCAACAGATCCTGACCCAGCCTCCAAAGCCAAAAGTTCTCAGTGCCTCCACATCTAGATTCTTGTTCTGGATGTCACATTCTTTAGCATTTTAGGAGGAAGATCTCAGCACAGAGATATATTAAATAACATCTCATTCAGGTGGCTAAATAAGGAACCCATGCTCCTTAGGGTATCTATTATAGGCAATGAAAAGGGACAGGTTCCAAACAGGACTCTCAGTGGCAGGACTGGAGAGCAGAGCAGCCTCTTAGCTCAGACATGTCAGGTAAGTGTCTCATGAGGCACTGAGAATATTCTGCTCACCTTCCCTGTGTAATTTTCATGACCTGATGCATAATCCAGTCTCCAAACCTGCCCAGGTGCCCTGACCCTTCTGTCCAGTTTCCATGGCCATTCCCTATTGCCACTTTCTGCAAACAGCATCACACTGAGCAGGGAGCATCTGGCTCCATGTGACCTTGGGGTTTTCTCAGAGTGCCATTAAAATTTTCAATTAAATATTGCTCAGTAATCTATTCAGCAAGAATTCCTGAATCAAAATTCCAAGTGCTGATGGATAATGTAATATGTTTTCCACATAAATCCAATGAGATATACTAAGGAATCTGATATGTACATGCAGAGTCTGTGCTGGAATAAAAAGTAAACTAAACGTATCTAAGCTTTTAGAACATCAAATCCAGATTCCAGACAATATTAAAACCTTCCAGATTTGAGTGAGACTCACCAGTCAGTGCTGCCTTCCACTGCATTTAGACAGAGAATTAATCTTGATATTCAAAGCCTTTCAAAACCAGCATGTTTTAAAAATAGCAAAATTTATTTTTCTTGAAGTATAGGCTTGTTACAGCTACTTAGGAACCTCTTACTGAAGTCAGATGGATCTTGAACCTCCCCTGGGGATGGTTTAGATGTCAGTGTTCATCCATTAACAGATTGGAAACTGTCCAGGGCAATATTGGAAGAAAACATACCATGTCCAGGCTTTCTTCCGGTTTCTTCCTCTGTTAAACAAGATTCTCTGAGCAGTCCTCTACAAATAAATCCAAGGTTAAATATGATAAATGGGGCAAGGAATGCAGAGCAATTCAAATGGGTATTAGCAATGCATCCTGCTCATTGGTCAAAGGGGTATTTCTCTCTAGTCAGAAGGGGAGTATGGAGTAAAAACACGGCAGTGAGAATCTCCTCTTGCCCCAATTCCATCACTTTTTCCTGCTCCTTGTCACTGACAATAAGTGTGCAAAGATCTCACTCTTCATCAGCACAATGCCACATGCTGTGTGCATAACCCCAATTGACACAGAGTTCAGGCAAAAGCTTGAGACCCAAACAGGTTTAATGTTGCCTTTCACTGGCTATTCTTTTGCATAACAACCAAGTTCTCATACACAAGCAGGCAGCTGAAAGAGGAGCAGCCACCCTAAGAAGGCAAAAGGGCAAATCTGGAGCAGATGCTGCTGCATTCAAGCTTTCTGCAAGCTGGAAAACGTAGGCCTGGAAGATGTAGGGAGAAGGGCAGTGCTTGGGGTGACAGAGAGCTCCCAGCTCCTTACAGGAGCATCCTTCTCTCCAAACCAAGCAGAACCAGATGAACCCTAAAAGAACGACCTTGAGAATAAAGAAGTGCTTCTGGATAAGTGCTGGCTAAAAGGATTGAAATTGCACCCAGAGAAAGAGAATATTGTCTGATTCCTCTGATTTTAAAGGAAACAGAATTTTGTACTTTCTTTGTAAATAAAAGGGCTGCATCAAAGTACCTGAGTGATCAATTTTCCCTGCTATTAGAAACAATCTGCTGGGCACAAAACCTTTTAAATGCTTTGGTCAAAGATGGGACATAAAAGCTTCATTCATTTCCTCATGGAAAGGCAGGAACTTCATCCCTTTGACTGCAAGTGCACAGAGCTTGAAAAGCCAAGGATGCATGAAGGGGACATGTGCTGGGGACATGATGATGCTGACACTCCTCTGCCCTCAGCCTCATCTTTCACTGAGGGAAGTACAAAGCAGGTGTAAAACAGCTTTGTGATTTGTGCTTTGTGAAAAGCACCAAGTGATTTTGAGCCAGTGAAACTATGCTAGAAGACACAGCAATGAGGAGCACACAGCCCTCCCCATGTTTGTGTGCACTGAAGAAAACAGATGTGACCTTTGTCAGCAGTCAGTGCACTCATTAGTGTGTCAGAGATAATAACTCTTACACATGAAAATATGACCTACAAAAGAGGAAAAGGTAACAATTTGCTTAAGTCTCTATTATACTGTTAATGATTATAAGTTGAAAAACTAGACCATAATGCAGGAAACTTGTAATTAAAAAGCATCAATTATCATTTTCTCCTTGCAGGGGACATTACTCAGGTTCGCCTTTGCACAGTCCCCTTGGGCCTACAGATAGACATGTAGGGCTGTGTGATTCATTCTGGAACAGTCAGAAAGGAAGCAACTCAGTGGAAAAAGATCAGTTAAAAGAAAAAAAAAGGAAGAGAAAATGATAGTTAAAGACACCCCTTTCAGTGTTTCTTGTTTGACAAAGCACAGGTGTGTGTCAGGTTGTCTCTATCCAGTCCTTACCTCCCTCCAGCAATGACTAAACTGGATTTCTGCAGTGTACACAATGTTCTGAGGCTCCAGGGCTGAGCCAGCTAATACCTTCAGTCATGCTGAACATACCATCCTTCTGCAGAGATCAAGTGGTCCCCAAGCTCCCTGGGAGGAATGTGAATCTCTCTTCAGAAGGCTGCAAATTTCCCCTCTCTGCTGCCTGAAGTTCCCTGACTCCCAGCCAGGGTGGACAGATCATCTGGAGGCTGTTTAAGACTCAGCATTCACAGGTGGAACCGGTTTTTCAACAGTGCCAATGTGTGCTGTAAGCCCATTTAGAGTGGTTCTTGCAGCCCTGAGGAAGTGCCTAGAAAATGTGATCCATCACTTTGTGTGCAAGGACTGCACTTGGACACCCTTGGCTTTCTGTGCTTCCAGCTCTGCAGAATCACAGCTCACCTCCAGCCACCCCTGCACTTCTGCCTCCTAACAGCTACTGCAGCTCTCAGCATTCCTAATAAAAATGCTCTTTAAAACTCCTGTTCCTTTAATCAGCATGCAGTTGAAACAAAAATATTAAAAAAATCTCGAACAGTAATAAAATCAAACCTAAACTCTGCATTATGGGAGACTGTGAGATTTTTATCATGCTTTAAATAATTTAAACTTATTCAAAAGTAATCTATATTTCCTATTGACAACCTCATGTTAATTTAATAACCCGTGTGGCTGTAATTTTCATTAATTGACTTACACTACAGCCACATTTCAATAGACTTTACAAATTTTTCTCCTATTACACTCTCACAGCCTATTATCAAGCAGAGATGCCAAGTTCACACCTTCCAGTAACACCATGATTCAGCCCATTTAAGACAAAGCTCTCATCTTTGTGCTATCTTTGTCAACTTCTCTGTCTCTTCTCTGCCCTCTCTGGAGGACAGACCAGCAGCCCTCCTTGTCACTGCCTTGGAAGCACTTCCCACACAAGGCAGAGAATTTCCTAAGCTGGTTGGAGCTTGAACCACTCCAGAAGGTCCAGACAGGCTGGGAGGGTGGTGAGTGCTCTGTGGAGCTCAGCAGTTTGGCTCAGGTTAATTCCATGAGGACTGCACTCACTCAGGGCTCTGAGCAACACAAGTTCTCAGGAAAGACTCTTCTGCCCTTGTAGTGCTGTCTCATTGATTTGCAAAGCGAAATTGTGTCAGTCATAGTAGAGACTTGGCTCTGCATGTAGTTAAAAAATGAATAAACAACAAGGCAGTGCAGAGGATTTAAAGCCAAGCTCTCCCTACACAGAGTTGACAGTGCTTTGTGGAAACAGGTGATTTCAGCAGTCACAGCTCCTCTGCAAGCACTCAACAGGGCTTGCATTATGCCAGCTGAATAACAGTGTAATAGGATGTCTTCTTTTGAAGTACACATTCCCAGGTTGGTGCATCACACAGACCCCTTGGTGCCTCAGGACTCCACGTCCCCATCCAGGACCGACACACTGGGAGGAGAAACCTGGGTCAATGGTGCCATTACCTGCAACTGGGCCTTTTGTTAAAATAGAGATTTTCTGCTTCTCCTAGAGGTCACTTGACAATGATAAACACAGGAATGTTTGGGACAAACCACCTCCACAGTGCTGATTCTGTCACAGCACGTTCCCCAGAGCAGCACCAACACCATGAAGCGTGGAGCTGTTAAGATGACTGGACTGATGGGTTGTTTCTTCCAAACCTTCCACAGTCTGGAGGATTTCTCTCCACCAGCCCTGCTCATTCCCCTCTGTCTTCCCTTTCATGTTCTTTTAATTTTCTTTCTTCACTGTAATGAGCCTTCATGACAAGATCTCCTTTTATCGCCTGAGTAAAACATTAAAACAAAAAGACAACTACAGAAAAATCAGGGCAGTAACCAGAGGACAATTAACTGTCACACTGGTCACTTCTGGTTTTCACTCAGTGAAAAAATTGTTATATTTTTTAATCATTGCCCCAAAGGAGACCCTGTTTTCATCTCCCACACTTAGACTTCCAGGATTACACAGAAATATATTGTTTATCTATTCATTTCAGAGGCAGAGTCCATCTTTACTATGACTAAGAGTTTAGTTATGGAATTTCTCCTCAAACAATACCTGTTGGATCTGAATTCCTCTTAGCCATGGGAATGTGGTCCAAACAGCGTGAGGCCCATTTCTAACCATCACCATTAGAGCTTCACACACAGTCCGGATCCAGGCTGACGGGGGCAGAGCCTGAGAGCCTTTGCAGTGACAGCCTTGCCCTTTGCTGCTTTGTGCTCAATCTTTCATTTCAGCTTCATGCTGCTGTTCTGTTTGCATCAGACTTTGCAGTGATTCTCTCTCCAAGGAAACTGTGATTTCTTTTGCTATTACATTTAAAATTTAACTACAGTGATTACTTCCTGCAGTGGTGAGAATTTTTTTTCAGCCTTCCCACTCAGCATGTTTGTGGCTGGTGAGAAAATAAATTACCTATATAAATATAAATGCTCACATTTAGCTGAAACCTCCCATGCAAGCTACATTCTCTTGACTGCTCAACTCTCTAATGGGAGCACTTGTGATTTACAGTGGAACATTTTATAGCATGAAGGCAATAAGCCCCACTTTTTTGTGATTCCTTAGATATGTCAAATTGCTTATTACCTCCCAAATAACTGCACAAGTGATGTTTATTCTGCTTTCACCTATTCCAAAAGGCCTTGAATTCTAAACAACAAAATGTGCTAGCATTTTAAATCTGTACTGACACTTTATTGCATTCAGTTTGATTTCTAGTTTAATTGGTGGGGGACTTTATTCCATTTGATACCTCTGTTTTTTCTCAAACAATGGTTCTTTTCCCTGTGCCTGCCCTCTCCTTGCACGACATGGGCTGTACTCAGTTTGACAGTGTCACCTCCCCTGCCCCCAAAAGCTGGGGCTCAAGACAGCTCAGTGATGAACTGCAGCACAAAGAACTTGAACGGAACCAAGCCCACAAAGCAGCAGGTGGAACAACACCGCAGAAAAGTAAAAAAATGCTGAGGTTGATCAGGAACTGCTCAAAGCAGTGTCCCAGCATTCACAAACAATTCACTGCCCTACGGGAGAGGGGAAGAAGCCACGGTGGGCACGTTTGCAGTACATTTAGCACACTGTTCTTTAGGAGTGGCGGAGGCCGGGAAAAGGCGGGCGAGCGCCGCAGGAACAAAAATTTCCCCTGGCTCCACTTATTGCTCGATGGAAGAGAGCCGGACCGGGGCCAGCCCGGCGCCGTGACCCTGCAGTGCCCCCGCAGCCCGCCAGGGGTCAGCGCGGCACCGGCAGCGGCTCCGGGACCCCGCGGGAGGCCCCGGCCCCGCCCGGCCCCGCGGAGCCGCCCCCGAAGGCGCACGGAGCCCGCGTTAGATCCGCGTCGCACCGGGAAACGGGCGTTACACCGGGAAACGGGCGTTACTCCGGGAAACGGGCATTACACAGGGAGACTCGTGTAACACAGGGAAACTCGCGTTACACCGGGAAACGGGCGTTACTCCGGGAAACGGGCATTACACAGGGAAACTCGTGTAACACCGGGAAACGGGCATTACACAGGGAAACTCGCGTTACACCGGGAAACGGGCATTACACCGGGAAACGGGCATTACGCAGGGAGACTCGCGTTACACTGGGAAACAGGCATTACACAGGGAAACAGGCATTACACAGGGAAACGGGCATTACACAGGGAAACGGGCATTAAACCGGGAAACTCTGCGTTACACCGGGAAACGGGCATTACACAGGGAAACTCGTGTAACACCGGGGAACGGGCATTACACAGGGAAACTCGTGATACTCTGGGAAACTTGGGATGCCACTTGGCTGCGAATGGGAAAGTATCTGTGGAGAGGAGGAGACAACTTGATTCAGGCATTTCTGTGTGTCAGCTCTAAAGCCTCTGCTCTGCAATAGGAAAAACATTTCAAATTTACCCCCACCTGGGGGTGGGTAAGGCTCCTCCCGAACAAGTTGAGTGGAATCAGGATGTGGGGGGAACTGCTCAGATAGGGAATGGCACAAGGGACCCGGGCATGTGCCATCCCTTTACTCAAAAAGTAAATATTTGCTAACACACCTCATTTTCTATTTGCTGAGCTCAACTTGGTGACAGCACAGAAATCCCTTTGTTGTTGTTGTTTTCAACAATGTATTGTTTGAGCTCCAATCCGAGCATTGACTTGTTTGGTAACATATTCAAGACTTATGTCCCAAATATTTCCAATGGGATCACGAGGCTTGTTTGGCACATGCTCATATCAGGACTCCTTGTGTAGTTGTTTACTCATGGGCCCATTTACTTCGTCTTCACTGGCGATCTCTGCTGATTATTGTCGCATACGCTGAAATACTTTTGTTATCTGCAAGACAAAACAGAAGAACTCAAAGCAGTGCACAGCACTCTGAGAAATGGACATTTCACACGTTTCAGTAGGACAAACAACTTGTATTAGTTAACTAAATCCAAAATAATTTAGGATTATTTCAGACAAGAGGCAAGCTGAAAGCAAGCAACGAATTCTTCCACTGTTTCTCCATCAGGCCCAGATGATATTCTGAAGCTTTCCAAACCCCAGTGTTTTCCCAAGCTTTGCCAAAGGCTGGGAAGGGTTTGTGGAGGAACTTTAACCTTTGTAATTTAGTAAAATACTCATGTGAATGCAAGCACTGACCCACTCAGTTCTTAAAGCAATTAATTGCATTTACCTGTTGTTAAATGGGTTCCTGACTCCAGATCTAAGTGCCTGGAATCTGTTGCAGAGAGGGCATCTTCCTAATGCCAATCCATACGATGGATCTGTGGCTCATCACGAATAAAAAACTTCACAGGCATTCATTGCAATACGAATGTGCAAGATCCAGTGCAAAGTTCAATTCAGAGTTTTCTTTATTAAAATACCTTTTCACATTTCTTATACTAACGCATTTGCATGGACACTCATGGGATGCTGAAAGAACATTTGTCAACAGAAGAGAGCGATGAAGTCAGTCAGTTGTGACAGGCTCATGATACAAACAACATTTGCACAGGGAACAATAAATTAGAGATAGTAATCAGTAACTGGAGCTTGAAATTTTTATATCCTCCATTTGAAATGGAGGATATAAACCCCTTTTGTGTTTCTTGCTGGTTTTGCACTTTTGATGCAATGCTTAAAGGAGACATTATATGTGTATATACAAACCCATGGCCTCTTTTTCACTATTTTCTAATTAAATTAAAACCTTCTTACCTGTGGCCCAGTTGTTGTGGGAATTTAATTTGCAGTGAGAAAAAGAGAGCAACTGCAATATCAAAGGCCACCTGGTTAAGGGGTTGGGGACAGTGTTTTTTCTCTTTTGTTTTGTGTTCTTTTTTAGAACTAATGCTGTTGATATAAACTTGGGCTGCAGGATTAGATTTTTGTCCAAACTAGATCCGTGTTAGAGGTTTATTTTACTACAGAGAAAAAGGAAGGGTATGGAATTCCATACTAGAAAAACTGGGCACAAGTACAACTTCAGATCTCTCCTAAAATCAAAGGAATAAGGATTGTACATAGCAGGATCTTCAGGTACAAACTCACTGACTTGGGTATTATATCCACACAATGAAGACTTATCATAGAATCATCCAAAATAACTGTGATGGACAATCATTTCTTGAAGAACCATCACATCAAATTGACCAACAAGCATCAGAACTTTTAAAGGGGTAAAGCAATTTAGCGAAGAATAAAGACTGTCTGTGCTTCTGATAGAAGCACTTGGTAAAGTCTGAATCTCTGAACAGTTATTCAAGTTTTTAGGGAGCCCAGAGCTCACTCTTCCCTCAGGCCCTCCCTGCAGTGTCACATCCCTGTGAGCTATAACTGAGCTGGCTCCAAGCCTGGTAGCAGTCCAGCTGCTGCAGCACAGGGAGCTCAGCACAAGCTGCAAGATCATGTCAAGGTACATCCATGGCTGGCCAGGCTGTGCTGAGCTCTGTTCTGCCACAGTAGTGGCACTGATAACCAACTTAGCGAGTTTAAAGCAAGCTTAGATATTTCTGGGTCCTACTGGTATCACAGTAGTTGCTGCGTTGTAGACATGTACTTCCTCAGCTGTAGCTTCCCCTTTGTTTCCTTAGAGCGTGATGAATTGAAGGCAAAAAAGGCAAAATTGCATTAGCAGGAGAAATTACAGATGAGAACCTGGGTCAGTGGTTTCTAAAGCCAGTTTCCTATGAGAATTTTTATTCGTAATTTTTTTCCATTAAATGCTTTAGGAACGTCTCTATTGTTCCTCCTAAGGAAATAAACTTTGAAAAGATGAGTCTGGCAAACTCATAAATAACTGCTGCAAAGCTTTTGAAACACTTGCAACATCTTCCATCTTGACTCGTTTTCCTCTCCCAGGTGATCTTTGAGGTGACTGTTCTAGGTAGCATCAGGACGCCCATATAGTCTCTGCTGGCAAAAAGAGCAAAAGAGAAAAAAACCAAGGTGTGAGTATAACTGTGCCCTACCCTCTGTCCTGTAACTTATTCCTTGGAACCCTCCACAGTGAGCTAATAAATACTCACTGTTCTCTGGGGAGGCTTCGGTATTGTCTTTATGAGAGAGAAAAAGAAATAAGACAGTGGGAGATTTAGAGTAACAATTACAAGCTAGACCCCAAAACTGTTAATCACCAATATCTGTAAGTGGGTGCTTACTGGTAAAAGTTAGATTTTTAGGGGAACTGCTGGCACTTAATACACCTGGAAGTCAGAGCCCTTATTTACTAGGAGATGCCTAGCTGCCACAGTTAGACCCCAGGTTCAGTCCCAGGAGAATGAAAGCCTTTCCTAAGGGCTGGTATCTCACAGGGAGCAATGCAGCATCCAGCTTCCAGACACTGTGTTCCTACAAGAGCTGTGCCAGGGTTATCTCCAGCTCACAGCAGGGGCAGAATCCTGGCACTGGCAAGCACAGAGGGCAGAGGGAGCTGTCCTCTACACCAGCCAATGGGAATGGGCAGAGAGAGAGCCCAAACTTCATTGTTTTTACATTATATGACAGAAATAATTCTGCCCACTAGGGATTCACAACTGTCAACTCTTTCCTGCCATCAGTTGCCAAAGTAAGTCTCCCTCCAACAAATTTCTGCTCAGGGTACACGGTGGCCTCTAACCTAACAGTTCAGTCTGTCAGCACCGAGGCGCCTAATTCCTTTTGTGGACTTACCCCCAAAGGATTTGCCCCATGAGTCAGAGGAATTCCTGGCTTATAATTCAGTGTTTATTTCAGAGTATCACCTTGTTTTTCATATCCTGAGTGCCTGAAATCCACCCCCCCAGGCTTAACTGGACACATCCTTCATCCTCCTTTCCTGTCTGAAACTTTGTGCCATGTTAAATACAGGCCAGTTCCCCCTTTGGAGCTGGCAGTGTTAATTCCTTTAACACTGAGAAAATGCTTCTGGGATCACTTGAGTAAGAGGAGAAAGTAGCTGAATAACACCTAGAAATTCCTCTAAAGAGATGTAAATTGTACAGGTTTCTGTCTCAGAGGGCACATGATGACGGACAAATAGGCAGCTAGAAGTACACAATGTCCTCATGTGCTGCCAGTCCTCCTGAACCCCTAGGACAGAACCCAACAAACAAATACACAAACACATCTAGGAGGTAGCAGGAGAGCAGGAGATACGAAGTCAGAATGTACTGCTGAGGTAAATTTGACACAATACCAATTAGTGTTTGGCGAAGTGGCTATCTCATTGTCAAGATATTTCCTTCAATATGTTTTCAGAAACTGGAACCATTAAATAACTTAGAAAGATTGCCAGCTCTGATTTCAGGAAGGAAACCTCCTCCCAGTTCCTCTCTAAGTAATTCATTTCTTTTGCAAATACTTCCTATGGATTGCCTTTAAGATACAAATTTCTGAAACACAGGAGATGGAGGGAAGCAACCCTTGACAAAAAACTTCAGGTTCCTTTCTAAATGACCTAAAAATCCAAGACATTCAGGTTCAAGGTACTCTGGACTGCAAACCAGTCACAGCCTGTACTGCAGCTGAGTCTTTATATAGTTCAAGTAATTCAAACTTTGACTGATCACCTTTCTTGACATAATACAAACATTTTCAATGCACTTGTGTCAGTGCACAGTGTTTACTAAGAGCCTGAACTCAATGTTGTGATGGTCTCTCAGTGAAGAAGAAGCAAAGTTCCTAAATTTCCCTGCTGGATTCTATTTATTCTGACAGAAACTATGTAGGGGTAAATACACAAAAGCAGGACTAGCAACCATTAAAATGATTTGCTACATCTTGCTTCTCCACAGTGCAGTTTTCTGTTCTGCCTGTGACATCTGGAAGAGCAATGCAGAACTGGATGTTAACAGACTTTATCTGAGCAGTGGAACACACGTCATTGGAATGTAGGGAGTTAAAAGAACATCAAGATCTGATGAGTCTCCACCATCATTACTGAAATAAAAAGGCTGCGTGTCTTCCCTGAAAACAGAGCTCTTAGCAAAATACTCCTCTGTGCTGTGGTCCTTTGTCTCACACTTCTGGAACATCTATTACTTCCTAAACAGAGTTGAATTCTACAAGTTTTCTGCCAGGCCACCCCAGCTCAGTGATCCATCTGGCATTCCCTGTGATTCAGATGCCAGCTGACACCCGGGCTCCTAAATCCCCTTCCACTCACAAATAAGGGAGCAACAGATCAAATACAACTTCACCTCTGAGCCGAACACTTAATTTGGCTGTCAAGAAGCAGAACAGCTGGGGAGGAAGTTTAAACCACTTGATCACTTTATAAGGAGCATTTTCCTTTTCACGAGTAGGATCAACAACTCCTCATTTGGACCAAACCTCTGAGATACATCACAGTTAAGCATGTGTGAAAATAAGCTACTGAAAAAAAAAAAAAACCTGCTAGAAAATTATGATAAAAAGCACCTTAGTAGCTCCCTGCCTCTTCTGTGTTCATCTGTGTGGCCTGTACAGTGTTGTGAGGCAAATAGAGGGAATGGAAAATCTGTGAGGAAATTCATCTGTGCAGTCCAATGTTAGGTCATTTATTTGGAGAGGGAGGTGCTGCTTTTGTCACAGGCTTTATTGGGAACAGAAGTGGGAATTTAGGAAGCAGAAGACAAGGCTCTGTTCTTTTGCTACATCCCTAATGTCTCAGATATTAACTGAATAAGGCAACTTCTAGGGAAATCAAGCAAGATGTGTATTATAAAACTGACTTTGCTCTGGGGTGTTTCTGAAAATGAGATTAGTTTTACAGAATACTACTTTTATTACCCTTCTACTGCTAGAGAGTAATAAAAGAAACACAAAGAAAACACTGCCATCAGTTGACACTTTTCCTCCTTGAATCTGACATTACTTCATAGATTGTCAGGTTTAGCAAGCTTTAATAGCCCAATTAATAATGAAAGTGATTTGCACAGGGTGGTCAGTGTGTCAGTCACTGACTTTTTGTTATAGTTCCACTGAGAGATATTTTACTCACTTTTTGGCCACAGGAAAACAACAAAAAAAACCCCATCTTCATAGCCATTAGAAATTATGTAGGCTGTGAAAAAAAGAAGACAAAATCTCCTCCCTGGGCTGGTACCTCACATCTGCCACAGCCACCCTTGACCATTTTTTCTTTTGTGTTGGACAGGGACAAACTTTCTTCTGCATGACTCTCCAAGAAATGCCTGGTATAACCCAGGGGAGGGTTCAGCTCAACATATTTTTAGAAAATTGAGAGCAAAGAATAAAAACAAACCTTTAAACTAAGAGAGACAATGACACTATAAACCCTCCTGGTCTGTGTTAATATGAGTCTGTTTATTGTAACACAATCTGT
Organism: Cettia cetti; assembly: GCA_013401135.1. Taxonomy (NCBI): domain Eukaryota; kingdom Metazoa; phylum Chordata; class Aves; order Passeriformes; family Sylviidae; genus Cettia; species Cettia cetti. The sequence goes on from VZUI01040584.1 coordinate 18,112, forward strand.
GACCTTCAGTGCACTGCCAGTGTCTGTAAATAATACAATGGGCTGCCTGTGTATCCCATGGGGATGGGAGTGCTGATGGAGCCTTTCAAAACTCAAATGGATGCCATAAGCTGACGTAGACTATGCTATTGTGATTCTTATTTATGAGTCTCTCCTTTTTTTTCTTTTTAAGTACAAGCTCCAAAGTCACAAAGTGGGTGGCAGAAAAAACAACCTTTTGCTTAGTCTGGATTTGATAGCGTATCTGACATTCATACAAGTACTCCTGAAATGCGAGTTCCCTGCCTCTCAGATCTCCTGAGAGCAGAGTAACAGCTCATTCAACATATTTCTTCTATTTTTAAAAAAATCCTTAATTTGTCACTGGCTTCTTAGCACTATGAAGCTGTTCACCACCTACAGAACCTTCACAAAACTCCACATTTTTGAGTTGAGCTCCTCCACATATGGATGGTACTATTCCCACATCTTGGCTAGCACAGCATAGCTGTGACCCAGCTATGACCCAGCTTTGTACTCTGCAATAAAAACTGTTTGCCTTCAAAATTTCTTACAAGGTCTCAGTTTACTGCCAGCCCTTGGAGTCACCCCACCTGCTCTACCAGTGGATGAAAACAAACTCAGGAGGAAACAGCCACAGACAGTGAATAGAAGGGATTTCTGCAAGTTGGGCTGATCACTATCCCTGCTTGGTTCAGCTGCTCACACCTTAGGAAGGAGCTCACCTCCCTGGGCATTCCAATCACAGGATGTCCGTGTGAATATCCCAAGCACATTCACTGGCACTGCACAGCCTGGGGTCTGGCAGATGGCACTGGAACAGCAGCTCTGTCCCCAGTGATGCATTTACCAGGTGAGCAGTTTTCATGTGCAAATCTCCCGTGCCTCCGCAGCCTCCCTCACCTTGTGCCACCCTGCCAGTGTTTGTGGCACAGACCCAAAGCTGTGCAGGGGCTCCACACAAACTCCTGGGAGGTGACTATCTGTGCACCAGCACCACCAGACTCCTAAAACTGACCATTCTATAAACAGAGGATTGAAAGCCTGATTTGTAAAAATATATGCAAAGGGATTGCCTTGTATCTGTCCTGCAAATGTCCCAAGCAACAAATAAACCACATCAACACTTGAACACCATCTCACCAGATGCAGTCATCATTGAACTGTTTGCATAAAATGTATACTTACAGAATGCCTGTTTTCCATAGAATCTGCAAAATAAAATACAATGTATAAATTATGAAATGGCACATTGCAGAGTGACCAGTTTTATGTTCCAGAAAATACAGGTGTAGGTACTTCAACCTTTTTGTTCACTTTGCAATGATGTAAAATTCCTACCTACATCTAAGATTAAAGCTCTAGACTGTAAGGAGTGTCCAAGTTCTAGTTTAATCCAAATACAGGGTTGAGACCAGACACTTCACAGCCCACATTTGTACAGGACCTGTTTGGCAGCTTTCCTGATCATGTGCTAGAGCAGAAGTCTCTGCTGAGGGCACAATCTGTTACTGGACAAGAGAGTTTTCCTTTTAGAGGCAAGTTCTCATCAGCATTTAACTTCCTAATCCAATTCCTTGCCAGGAAAATAATGTATTCCAGAAGTCCTGTAGAAGATATAATTTTCAGGGCAAGAATAACATCTTGCAAAGACACCTGACATTTTATTAATAAAAAGTTGCTTGTTCCCAATGAAAAACCTGAAGGCCAGCAAGCTCTTTCCTTTTAGGTCAGACTTTAAGACTGGATCATAGGCTTTTTTTCAAAAAAAGTGGATTTAGCTACTTAGAAATTTCACAGAATACATTCAAATACCAAAACAAATATTTCTTTCCCCTCTCAAAGTAACTGCAGTTGTAGGAGAGGACTTTCAAGTCTTGTTAAAAGCGCTCATCTGTATGTTCAGTTGAGATATTTCACATGTGACAAAAGTTAAGTGCTGAATCTTGAAGGGTATTTTCTTGGAAAATGTATCAGATTTACCGGAGAGAGGCTGTGTGAAGGAAATTCATCTAATATTCAAAACAAAGGGGTTGGACTGGGCCTCTGGGTTAATCTTCCTAGTATTTTTTATATAAATGGGGGTTAGTTTCTGAATCTATGGGCTTTTTCTAATTATTTAATTTTTAAATAGCAAATTTAAAAATCATTCTTCCATAGGCAGAACACTTATGTAAATTTTGAAAAGTTCCCTGAAATCACTAAATGAAGGACATTATGCAGAGTACTGCTACCATTATTAGACCTAATAAAAGTCTTGGAAACTCCCTTGTCAGCCAGCAGAAGTAACAAGGAAACTGAACACAGGTGAAGGTCTCTGGCATGGTACATTCAGAGTTTTCTACGCAGAACTTTTAGCCTAAGCAAAGTATTAAAAACAGAGGTGACTGCAGCACCTTACAGCAGTGCATGAACTCAATTTCAGTATAAAATTGATCTCAGTGTTTGGCAAGACTGATCCACATATGTTTAGACATTAGGAAACAAAATAAGAAGTTACATGGAACACACACAAAAGCATTTTTGTGTCCTGAAAGCCAACAGAATTGAACAAACCCACTGCTGAGCCAGTGCTACATCAAAGCCTGGCTTTAAGTGGACAAAACCATACATAAGGTTTATGAAGTGAGGCATTAACAAGCTGTCGTTTAGTCTCTGTCACAATGTATTGTTCTCACAGGAAGGAGGAAATGAGAAATTTTGTGTAAATTCCAGACTTCAAACAACGGGATGTTGGCTACCCAAAGCCTGGAGGTCACAGTGACAGTGATCCCACCTCCTTGTTACCTGTCACCCACATCCAGAGCACTGGGGCTTTCTAGCTGAGTGTCACAGCTCTGCCAGGAAATGTCACACTCTGTCTGGGGAAGTGCTGCTGGAAGCCTGGGTGATTTCTACCAGGTACATCTCAGGGCAGCCAGCAGGTAGCCACTAATAAAGGCACAATGATACAGTGCTCCTGTTGATTCTTTACTCTATCAATATTTTCACAATATTTTTATTTTCAGTTTTGTTAAAAAAAAAAAAAAAAGAGATGGTTTCACTTTTTTACTAGTTTTACTGTAGAACTGAGAGATTTTTCTTAATACCTGGTTTTCCCTTACTGCCAAAAATGGGGAATTGAGAAAAGCTGGATTCTAGAGACACAGAAAAATTGCTCAAGCTTCTGTAGAAGCTCCATGTTTAATGAAAGGAATCAGAGCTGAAGGTCTGATACTGGTGATTTCTAAAATATTCCCAAGTCTAAAAAAGGTAGGTGGTTTTATGGACCTCTGATGGATCTTAACTCTTGCTATTGCTTCTAGTTGATGGGATTTGAAATTTCAAAGAACACATTTTTACAAAGGAGAACATACAGCAGGACTTTAAGACACTTTAAGTCACCCCCACCTGCTCCACCATTTCTGGTTGCTAGAGGTTATGGAGAGGTGAATTTGTGCCTAAACAGCTGCAAATGTCAATCCACCCCCAAGGCACCTCCAGCCCTGCTGAAAGCCAGGATGTCAGACTGTGAACCAAAGGTGCTGAGCTGCAGACACACACAACGTTCTGCCAAGGCCTTTACTGGAGCAGTAGCTTCCATCAGGGGATCTTGGCAGGCAGCTTGGGAACAGCTCTGGCACGGGGCATGCACGTAATCCAGCTCTGCACTGGAGGTTCAAGCAAGGTCAGAAGCTCCCTGCATATTTGTGCCTTACTGAAATCATCTGGCTTTGCCTGATTTTTGGCTGAAGCTATTGCAAGCATTTGGCTTTGAAATCAATGTCTCACAGATTCAGGCCTCAGTCAAGAAACCTAAAGATCCAAAGACTTTTTATATTGGAGAGAGGACAAGTTTGCATGGGTTTGGACTGCCTGCAACTATCATGTGCTCATAATACCTGAGTTCTGAACAACACAATGAATCCCCAGACCCTGTGAGTTCTTTCTGTGCTGGAAAAGGATTCAGTGGGAAATTCTGGCTAAGATGTCGGTGTTAAGCCTGAGGCTCAGTAGCAGGAAAGTATTTGAGCAGATTTCCTGATTGCTAGAGCTGATCTCAAATAGATTTGTTCCAAACCTCTGAATGCAGTGGGGATTTCTCATGCCTCTTTCCACTGGGATATATTTATTTTTCCATAGTACATTGTTGGTTGCTGTAGGACTCTTAGAATTTCCTGTCTCGCTGCTACAATTGCTTCCAAGTGACCAATTCATTTTTCCAGACTTAGCAGCATAAAGGCTGTCTCTGCATTTTGTTTGCTGGATTTCCACTTTCCTAATAAGAAATTGGGAATTTTTATCTTGCAATAAGCCACAATGAGCTCAGTCCAGTGCACAAAAGATCAGTGCAAAGCCCATCACTGGCTTCTGGGAGCTTTGGGTTTGACTCACAGCAAAGACAGAGTTCACTGAAGGAGCAAGAATGCACCAATAACATCATCTTCCACAGGAAGTGTCCTGGAAAAACGTGAGGAAATCTGTGAGCTGGAGTTGGCTCTAACTCTTCTCAGCAACACGAACAGGACTGTGCTACCCCAAGAACTGGGGTTGACATTGAGGGAAGGGCTGGAGCTGAGATAAAGAACCAGCGTGGAGATGCTTGGGCTTCCTGCCCCTACTGCCCCTTGGGAAGATGAAAGGTGTGATGGAAATAAATCATGCCTGAAAGAGCCTCCACCCAGGCAGCTGAACTCATGTGTGACACATCCTGACCCTCCCTCAGGAAGAGCTGCCAGCCTGGACTGCTGGACACCAGCACAGGCAGGGGAGGCAGCAGGGCCACAGCCATTTTATCGTTCCTGGCAGTCTCTTGGTTTAGACAATTGCCTGCTTGGCTTAAGCTTTGGACTATATCACTTTTTTCTGAACAAAAAGCAGCAACATTGGGTCTGGGCTGGATATTCCTGACTCACAGTATGCTTTGGCCTTTTCACAGAGCAACCAGAGAAAGCAGGATTTTAAGGAAATTAGTGCATCCTGGTGAGCCTGAAGGACTTTTACACAAAGATGTTATTGACCTGAATGACACTGACTGTGACCATTCCCCAAACTGCTATTTGGATGTAAGGGCTGATTTAAAGTTGAGGCTTGAAGTTTTTGGTATTTTATGTAAAATACTAAAGTAACAGCCCATTGCTCTAGAAAAGGCCTTAAAACAATACCCAGGTGAACATCCTGAACACAAAATATGTTTCTGAATTAAACTAATCTTCCAATAACAATGCAAGGACAACTCCTTATCTCACAGTTGGCGTGCAGAGACAAAGTGAGTAGCATCCCTCTTAAACTCTCATTACAGCAGAGGAAATCCAGCATCCAACCAACCAGAGACTGACATTATTTGCCTTTCAATCAAAACATACCTGACTAGAATGGAATTTCACAAATTACCTGCTTTTCCCACTGCAAATGAGTTAACTGTAGTTAACCACATGCAGGTCTTCTGGGATTTGAAATGTGCATTTGACAGTTTGTTTCTGTCCATCTCTAATGTAAAACCACCTCCTGAGTCCTGGCACCCAGAATGAGGAAAACAGCAACAGCAGGGAGGATGGGAGTCTTATCCAGTGTGGTGGAGGCACTGAAATGGTAGAAGCAGGACATAACATAGCCAGCACCAGGAAAATAAAAAGGAAAGGAATAATGACAGATGCTCAGCCCTCTGCCAACGGCCTGAGGCTTGGGAAAGCTCAGAGCATTATCAGCACTATGGATCCATGGTGCAGATTTTGGCTAAGAACAAGCAACAGCTACAGAACTAAAAATACCAAAGTTGGTTACTGCTATGGCATCTGCCTTACTGGGGACAGCAGTGAGAGTTGTCAGAAAAATGAAGAGGAAAAATGTTTTAGCTCAGTCACAAAGAATTGCATCAGACATAACAACTACTGACTCTTCTTCAGGTTCCTCTCTAGCGCACACAATTTCTGGAACGCACAGACAACCCCTTCATAAGACAAAATTGCTTATGAAGCACTCAATTCTAATTAAACCACAATAGTTACCTACAAACAAATAATAATAAAATGTTACGTAGGTCTTAGGGGTTAAATCTGTCAAACTGTGTAGCTGACACCAATTCCTAAACTCACGTGATCTCCCCAAGGACACTTGGCTGAATCATTGCCTTCCTGAAGTAGGTTGTACTCTTGGACTTTTGCTCAAAAATATCAAAGAATTGAATGGTAAATCAACTTCTGCACCCACTAGTCATGTTCAACATCTTTCACAATTGGCATAATTCACGCTTATATTAATATATAACATTAATAAATCAAAGCAGACAATGTTTCATAGGGATCCTCCACTGCATTTACACTTTGCCACCTCACAATCACACAACCTATCAAAAATCCAAGGCAGTGTTACATTAACTGTAACTAGCACTGCATTGCTGGGTGATGAACTGCTTATCTAATTGAAACACTTTTCCTGTGTATCAGTCAGGAAAAGCAGACGTGATTGAAACAATAAACTGGTACTGTGTTTCCAAGAATAACTGAAACTGTGGAATGTTATGTATAAAAGAGCAGGTGGACTGCAAGATTAAGGGGTGTTTGCAGATCCTCTGGCTAATTCAGCTCAGTCTTTCAATCTTATCCCATTTTACTGCAGTTCCCATCTTATGGTATTACAGCCTTTTAAGTGCTCTTTAAATTTCAGTTCTGCTGTACCAACCTGGAGTTTACATCCCTCTGGTACATAACACATTCTATTGTGCCAAAACCAGGGCTGGTGAGTGGTGTGAGTCACCCTCACACCTGGGCAGAGTAGGTGAGGGTTATAGAGCAGCTTCTGCAGCTTTTTATAGGTCCAGTTCACACTCATTTCAGAACATTTGTAGCCTTGGGGCTCAGCCCTAAAATAAACTGTGTTTTTTCTCTTGGTGGTCCTGCATGAAGTGCCTGGCCACGCTTTTAAGTGTGAAAGATATTCTGATTTTCACTACAAGGGTGTGAAAAATGAGTACAACAGACAGGCACAGCATCAAGGATTCTGAAATTCCTTTGCCACTGTTGTCACTCTCTGAACACTTTGCCTTAAACGGATGACCTAATCTCTGTTTATTCAGCTGTAAAAGCTGTCATTTTTATCTGTAAAATGGAGATAAAAATTGCCATGTAACAAGGGAAAATTAAGTAATGTTTTCTAAAGTACGTGGAGACCGTCACATAAAAGTTTCCTTAGATACAGAATATTGTGTTAGAGGTGGGAAATGCCTTATAGAAAAAATAGAAAATTAAAGCACAACAAGCAAAAATTAAAAATAGCACACAACAAAGCCTGAATGGGGACAAAATGTGAACAGTTTGCAGCCCTAATATTTACAAATCTAGACTTCCTAACACAAAGAGAGGAGAGGAAATCCTTTCCGATTCGGACTTTGACAAACTATGATGAAATAACCTTCTTTTAACCCACTGTCTCTGAACTCATTAGTGGCAGAACATTTATAGACAGTAATTGCCAGAAAGCTGCTACTGCCCACACACCTCTGTGTTTGAGGAGCTGCTGAAATGATCATATTGCTGTAAAGGCTTTTAGAGTCTGGTGTTGGAGGCTTTATAGATATTTGCTGGAGTTACACTCAAATGGAATATTTTATAGCATGTGACAAACATGCTCAATTAAGAGACAAATGTTTCTCTTGATTAGTTTGAGATAACAGGACATAGAAACCTGATCCCTAAGGGGAATCTAGATTCAGCCTCTGATGTTATTGCCCAAATATTCCACAGATCCAGCACAAATGGGCTGATGAAGTAGATGTTACAAGCATTAATATAATTGATTTATGAGGAGTCATGGAGATGTCATGCAATTTAACAACTTTCTGTGATTTTGTAACTGCACTTTGGTATTTTCCTATCCTATGTGACTTGCAGCTCTTCTTTATTATAGCACTTATGTTCTAAATATTATCTTATAAAATCCTCAGTCACAAATTTATCTCTAACCTCTACACACATGCTTCCTTAAAGTGTTTAATTTTTCACTAGCTTACTTACCATTATTAGTTTTTCTGATTTCACTATAAACTGTTTCAGTCCCCTTCTGTTCAGGAGCTGGAAAATGTATTGGCATAGAATCAATTTATTTTCTTTTTTTCTTTCTTTTTTTGTTTTTGTTTTTTCTGCTTGCCTTATGAGAAGCTCCTTAAACAAACAGCACACATTTTTTTACTTTCAGAAGAAGCAGCTACATAAGCAGCAATGAGCCTGTGTGGAAAAACAAGCACAACCCCCTCCCCAAATGCAGCCTGTAAAAGTCTGGGAGAAGGATGTCTCCTCCTATATATAAATTATGATGAAAATCTGCTTCCCTTTCTCAGTTTCAACATTTTAATAATATTCTTCTGAACATGAAACAATACTGCTTTAATTTCACAGAGACATCTACCACTAGAGAACAGTTTCTCTGGATCACTTTGAAGAGCTTCTTCAATTTGTTCTAAGGATTTAGGGATCGTAGCCCTGAGGAGATCTATCACTTGGAAGACTAGCTACAAACCCATTTGGCAACTAGCCTGATTAAATCTTAAGGGCATAAAAAAATTAAATTAAATTGCTGTGCTTTGTGAAATGTCTCAGAAGAATATTTGCAGATTTCACACTGCACAGCTTCCATTTAGTGCTGTCTGGGAAAGGCCTTCTTTTGGTCAGAGCCTTGTCTAAAGGCCTGAAAATAACAAGAATCATTTTCTCTGTGGTCAGCCTGAACTTTTGGCTAGTAGAATCTCCTGGATTTATTGTATGGCTGTAGTTTAAAAATCCCTAGGCAATCAAGGTGCTCCAGAACGGTGCATTTAAAACCACTTTCTTCACTTGCTATAAAGGTCTGTGATGGCAGAGTACAGGAGTGTGCTGTTCATGCATCTCAAAGCACTTCAGAAACCCTTATTCATTTCAGTTACACTGAGTCTCCTAGAGAACCTCAGAATTCTACCAGTATCACGTCCAATTTCTCTGGACCTTCAACAAACCAAGAAGTTAAATTTTTCTAATTAAATTTAAAAAATAATTTAATTGCTGTTTCCTCTTTGCCAAAAAAACCCCCAAAAAACAACCAAACCACATTTCTGGTTACAGAATCCTGTCCTTTAGCTATTAAAAAACCCCAACATTTAAAGAATTCAGACATAATGATTTGCAGACACAGAGTCAGGACTGTTACTGCTCTGCACTGCCCTGAAGAACTGAAGTGCCTCTGGCACCACATTCTGATTTCCCAAAGCTAATTTCATTAATTTTTTAAAAAATTCTGTTCAGCATCCTATAAATGCTGTGACCTACACATCAGAATGGATTTGCAAAACTGCTGTTAATTTAAACAATAGCAGCCACACTTCCCCAAGTGTCTAATCACAGCTTTCAAACTTGCAGCTTTGGCATGAACTTTCATTGCAAAATAATTTGACGATCTCAAGGCATATTTCAAATACTTATGGACTACTGCTTAAATGATCAATTCAGTTTCCAGTGAAGTAAGAATTATTCTTCTTGGAATTTGAATAAAAGGTAGCTCAATTTTTTTTCAACCCTTTTTTTAGCAGGTTACAGTCCTAAATCTACTCCTATTGACTCTGTGCAAAGACTTGGTTTGAGGCATTTCCTTAGTTTTCTGGGGTTTTTTTATCATACCCATTTCATTATGTTGTGATATAATGCCACTGCCCATGTTATTTCCTTTGTCAATCTTCCAAAAGTCATTTTAGACCGAAAAAATGTGCCAGGAGAAATTACTTGGATGATTTGACATTTTGTTCCCACTAATTTTATAATGTTGCCACCCTGCAGATAACAAACCAGATATAAAAGTAAAATAAGGAGAACATTCTTACTCAGCCATGCTTAGCAGTTTCTGCCTTGTCATTTTAGGGATATTTCCTGATGATTTTAGCCCCTGCTTTTGGTTTTGCCCAGATTCACGATGAAGGGTCTAAATCACCTTGCCATCTTTTTTCTCAACTAAACTTCAGAAAAGACAGGCACTATATTTTTGTCAAGCATACAAACTTGGTAAGTATTTAATTTAAAATTCCAGAAGGTATTCCAGAAATTACCAGATAGCTCAGAGGTGACTTGAAAAACAGGGTAAAACAGTGTTTTCAAATGTAAGTAATCCTTTACTGATAAGGATAAGGCGTACATCCTTCTACAATAATTTCAACTTGTTCTGTAGTGACATTCAATCAATCCCAATTCCCAGAAGTGACATAAAGACAACTGTTACAGCTTAGATACTGCAGCATTTATTGCAGTAGCCTTTCACAGTACACAAAATAAGATTCTCCTGCTCCTGAGAACATTAGTATTGACATTGACAACAGTGGCAGGAGGAACAAATGATTGGAAAGATAAATTAAATTGAGGTTAGGCCAGAGAGGTCAAAGAAATCTGCAGTTCCTCAAAAGGCAGAAGGAATCAGACTCTATGTGTAGCTGCTGGATGAGCAGTGTGTCCCCAGAGAAAAGGTAAATGTGATTTGCTTTGTCTTCATTCAGAAAATAGGAGGAATCAAAAGAGGCGTAAAAGGGATTTGGAGCAAGGTGATTATCTGAAAGTTCTGTTCCCTAGGAAGGGCTGGTCATGCCCACAGACAGACATGAAAGAATTTTATGACTGAAAACAAAACCTTACAATAACACCAATGTAGCAGAAGTATCAGTAGCAGTCCTGTGGCCAAATTCTCTCTGTGGGTGTACATGATTATTACAAGGGAATATTAAGAAACTTGGCTTTGCTTCTCTTTTCCCAAGTAAATCTCATCCTGTTTTCATTGTGATAGGCAGTGCAGAGCTCAAGAAATAACTTGGTTTTATACAACTCCTTCTATTTAAGCAGCATCCTCAGGATGCTCTCAGAGAAGAACACATTAAATACTTTCAGTGTGGTTTCCATTTCCATAACCAAAGCACTCCACTGTGTCCTGGGGCAACAAAGGAAATCAATCAGGGAACTGCTTATATCTGTGTATACTCAAGCACAGTTCAGTCTTACAGAATCTATCAGTGTTCTGTGTGCCATGCATAGGTCTGTAGCATGAGGCAGCACTCAATTAAAATAATCTGATCTCATTTACACACCATAGTAAACATTATTCTGTGGTGTAATGGGGTTCTGTCTACAGAGCTTAGATAACTATCTTATTATGTAGTCTGATATACAGGAATAGTGTTATATATCAAGAATGGATGAAAATGCTGTTTTTGTAGATGTTGATCTTGAATTTAATATGGCTTTTAATTTAAATAATGCACTATCATATCTTACTATTCTACACCATTGTAGAATGGTGTGCACACTACCATTGTAGAATTGTAGTGCACTCTCAGAAACAGTTGGAACAATTATTAACCCTGTTTTGAAGAAGAATACAACAACTCTTCAAGGCAGAATTCAGCAGAGGTGGGTGAATAGCCTGCTTAAAACACAGGGAAGGCTGTGATGAATGATACTAGGAAGTGAGAACAGAAAGGACAGGAGGACTGGCTGTTCCGGGAGGACTTGGCTGCCAAGCTTGAAGAGTGAGCACTCTTGCCCAAACATCTGTGCTACCAGCTAAACAATCATGTCTTTGGTCTCTGAAGTAAGTGATTAGTCCTTCCTATCAGGAAGAAGGAAATTTATCCATTTCTTCCTCAGTCTGCTTCTCATTCAGCTGAAGCAAAGAAGCAAAAGCAGAGCATAAACTTCTCTTGTAGGGTTTATTCACTCTCAGCTACTTGGAGCTTTTTGCAAAATTCTGAAAGGTTTAAGCTTTCAACACAAGACCATAATGGCATCAGCATTCTCCACGTGATACAGAATGATTGAAGTGGGCATTTGGGTAGTGAAAAAATTTCCATGGATATTTCTCCTTCAAGGCTGCAGATATTTACCTCAGCCCCACACTCTGAGGTCTGGTTACTGCAGGAAGGAGTACAAAGTTATCTGGCCATCAATATCCTCATTTCTCTGTTTAAGGTGCCACAAAAGCCAGGATGGTCTCCAGGCCTCTCCAGACTAAGAGACTAAATCAACACTGGTCTCCCTTCTCTATCACAACTGAATTACAGCTTTGACCCTTCAACCAGTTCCTTTACAAAGGAGGAAATTCCACTGATTTCTGTTCTCTTCATTACCTTACCCTGTGGCAACCTCAAGCGGCTCTCAGTGAATTTGGTCTCCAACTTGCATATTTCACAGCAGTCTGCTTCTGCTTAGAGCCACAGCTCCAGCAGGGAGCCTTGCCCCACACAGACCTCCTGTAAAGGGGAATGATCCCAGGGGAAGAACTGCAAGAACAGCAGCACAGGAGCCTCAGCATCAGCCAGGTTTAGGAGCACCGCTGGCAGGAGACTGTCAGCACACAAAGCACAACCCTGGAATTCTGAGGCCAGCATCAGGCAGCAGCAACAGCCCCAGAGTTACTCCCAAACATAAACCATAGAGGCTGGACAGTTTATTACCTCTGTGAGGATCAAGCGTGGAGACTTCAACTTCAGTGTAATCCACTTCAGCACTCTCAAGGTCAGGTCCTGCCCAAAAAATATCAAGAAGATGTTTCCTTGTAGGACTGCATGCTTTGTTTGAGCTGTAGGCCTGATCCTGCTGCCACTGAAATTAATGGACAAGTCCCAATTGACTTTGATAGGTGCAGGACCAGGCCCTACTGATGGCAGATGGGAGTAAAGTCACTCTGCTAAGTTGTAAGGCCAGCCTATTCCTGAGGGTCATCCCACTCTGAAGGGCAGAAGACCAGCTAAAGGCAGATTTCTGAAACCGTGGGACATGCAAATTGTGCCTAAAACTGTTACTTGCAATGTAACACCTTCAAAAGTGGCACAACACAAAATGGAGTAGGGAATGACCATGGCTTCTCCCATGTTCCTGCACCTCCCTTTCTCTCCCTGGCATTTCTTTCTTGTTTTCTGTGGCTGCTATGGCAGGACACTCCCCATTCTCCACTTCCCTCACATTTCAAGCTATCTTTTATGTCTTTCATGGCCTCCCTCATCACCTCTCATTCTCCAAACTTCTGCTTTGCCAATTAGCCAATTTCAGCACTTTTCTCCTAAGCTCCCTCCAAGCCCCCCATAAAACATCTGGAATGGAACACATCTTCCTCCTCAAAATGCTTCTCTGCCACAATACCCACAGAAAGCCTGGCAGTGATCAGACATTTGACTCACTAAGACCACTGGCTGACAGGTTCTGGCTACCTGGGTACAACAGATACAAGAAACAGCTGTTGCTTTCTACTCTATTTTTTTAGGGTGGAGATGGTTTTCTACCATATTTCTGTAAGAGCTGGAAGGAACCACAACAATCATTCAAACTGAAATCCTGCAGAACTCATTTGGCAGAATATTTTATTCAGATTTCATATCAGGTTATTTTTAGATTTAACTCTTAAATATTTCAAGATCAGAGAAGTGAAGAAAGGATAAAGAAGTAAAAGAAGCAGCAATCTGTATAAAATCTTGGTTTTTAAACAAATCTGAATATTTATGATATAGAACTTAATATTTTGAGTATAAGTTGTATTTTTATACCATCCCTCATTAGATGGCCTGGGATCCAGCACATCTAAATGCACTCCATAATGCAATTGATAAAAGAGTCCTATCAGATTGATTTTGGACATGAAAAAAAGGGGTGGCCTTATCATTCCTACCTCACTCCTATCATTAGGAAACATGGAGACTTTCAATTATAAAATAATTTTAAAACCTATTGTCTAAGTATGGAATTACCTTTAGTCTCATCTGGTGATTTCATGTGGTTTTCATTATCTTCAATGTAACCTGATCCTAAAATAAGAAAGCCAAAGTTGAGCTGGCAAAATATCTATTATAACCAATGAAATAAATGAGTTACACTGCTGCAATTCCTACTATCATTATCTGTATTTCTATATAACACATTCTACTTTTAGCTTCTCACCTAAGACATTCAGGTAGGAAGAATGTGGCTTTTTAAATAATCACTTAACAAACACCCAAGGGGCAACTTTGTCTATATCAGGTGCTCTAAACATCATGTCCACCTGTCATTGTCAAGCGCACTGAGATCCTGCAATGAAAGGTGCCCAGGCAAGTTAACATCTCTACAGTGACCACATCACAGGACCATGAACCACAACACAAATTTCCTCTCTGAAATAATTTTCTTGCAGCTGTGTCAAAAGTAGAAAGTAATTTTCCTTTACCATAATTTCTCCATCTGTGACATTGTCAACTGATTGCCTGGGAGAAGTGTCTGAGCAGATTTATAAACCAATCTGTGTAAGAGTGCTCATAAACACTGTACAAAGACAAAATGACAGAAGATACCTTGGACAATGTTATTGCTATCCCTCTGCATTCCCAAAACATTGGGCCCCATCCAAACAACTATGAAGTCGGAAACTTTAAATAAATGTTTAATTAAACCAGCTTACTAACAGTCTTACAGCAAAATATCCTACCTGAATAATAGTTTCCATCACTGGGCTGTCTTGATAGTTTTTCACTTGTCAAGTTTGAAGCCAAGGCAGAACTGAAAAAACAAACCAATAAAATTTGATGTAATTATCCAAAACCAGTGAATAAAACCTACAACATGATCCTGTGCAAAGATCGGTCACTGTCTAATGCTGACTACCACATATTCTTAACCCCTGAAACTAATTAAATTTTTGCCTTTGCTTTAGGAGAAGCACAAGGAAACTTTAAGGTCAAAAATGTTCTCCATTCCATTATTCTTCTTTAAGACCTCTGTATTTTCAATTTTATTCCATATTAAAATACATTCAAAAACAGACCTGACATTCTTGAATTTCATTTAGCTGGCCTTTTTTTCTATTTTTAGAGTATTTCCTCATCCTGCTGTTGTGTTAGCAGGTGGTACATGAAGCACAACCATCTATTGTCTGCAGGTGTGTGCTGTAAAAAGCCATATTCATGTGAAGCAAGGCTTACAGCCCTTTATACACAGAAATATGGCACCACTATTATAAAGCAGGTGTTGTGGTTTAACCCCAGATGGCAGCTAAATATCACGCAGCCACTCACTCCCTCCCCTTCCCTGCCACGGAGGGATGGGGAGGAGCATTGGGAAAAGATAAATCCCATGGATTCAAATAAGATCAGTTTAATGATTCAAATAAAGTTAATAATAATAGCAATGAAAAGGAGAGAGAGAGAGAGAGAGAGAGAGAGAGAGAGAGAAAGAAATCCCAGGGAAAGCAAGAGAGGCCCTGAGCAGTGATCAGCACCTCCCGCAGCTCCAGGCTCGGCGTGGTTTTGCCGCTGGGGCTGTGCTGTGATAGCGACCAGCACCTGTTTTATTCAGCCTTCAGTAACCCCACAACAGAAGGGTCTTCCAAGAGGTGGGGCCAGGCAGCTGCTTCATTTCCTCCATCTCCAAGGCTGCTATCCTGAAAGCCCAGCAGGATTCTTCTGTGTCCTTGAAGTACCCACTCCTGAGATGCCCGCCCATAGAACCTCTGGGCCAGTCCCAGTGGGGGCTTCTGCTATACATTCCCAGTCAGGCTGATTTCAGCCTCCAGCAGTCAGCTCTTGGAATCCCCCTCTAGAAACACAAGTGGGCTCTGCCTCTTCACAGCCTGATTACGTCAGGGTACGCTGTGCACCCGTATCTGCCAGAGCCTTATACTCCGGGGGGCTGACGTTATGGGCCACGTGATCCACGCAGTCCAGTAAACAAGGCTGTCTCTCTCCTCCACATGGCTGGAGGCAGAGCCCCTCTAGTCTTGGTCATAGGTTTATCCAACTCACTTCTTGTGAAAACAGAGCACAATTCCTTTCCATAGGATCAGGAGTAAGATCAGCCCTTCCACTCTGCCCACTGCAGACCGCAGCGGCAACTTTCCTGGAAGAACCCCCTCTTGTGATTATTTTTCCTTGCAATTCATGTAGGGCTGAGGTAGAATTTCCATCCCTTTCTCATGTTATCTCTGTAGGCCTGCAGGAAAAAGAGGATCTCCCCTGGTGTGTACTCTCAATATCCTCCCTTGACCAAACAACACTTTCGGTTACCAGCTGAGATTCCGGACCTTGCATGTGGGGAGTAGACTCTACATCCTCTTTGAGTTGCTCAACCAGTTTCTCCACAGCAGGGACAAGGGAGGAAGAGATTTTCCTGTGTTCTGCTAGAGCTGGGGAGCCACTGCCTCCACCACTGGTGACTCTTTGTGTCTCCAGATAACACTGCCAATGAGTTGGTGTAGGATGATGGTGCACTCTGGTGAACGCATTTCTGATACATGGTTTGAGTACATTAGACTTCACCTGATCTGTGAGTGACCGTGTATTGTTTGGGTCATAATAAATTATCTATCTCTAAACATGGCTGATTCCCTCCTGTACTGGGTACCCCTCTCCATTGTGGTCCACTTGCCCGGGTGAAACAGAACATCTTCCTTGAAGAAATACCTTTCCTTGACAAGAGATGCCTCCAGAGGCTGAGGACTTGTGTTACTCTTCCAATCACCTTGTCAATTCACTCATAGAAAATGATCACAGCTGCTTGGCTTCCCTACCCTCTAATTCCACACCACCAGTCCCATTATCCCAGCATCAGAGCAGCCAGGTGATAATGTGCTCACCTGGATGATGGCTGAAATCCTTTTGCATATCCTGCAGCTCAGTCAGGGATAGGGATCAAGTGCCTCTTGTTCTGTCTCTTCCTGTTCTTGTTATGACCCTTCTTTGTCCTTCTTTATTAAACAAGCCATCTTTCCTGTGCATTTCTCTTCCTTTTTTGAGGGGAAACTGCTACGGACAGGGGTTGGTACTCTGGTTCAGCTGCATCACCACCCCTAGATGAGTAATCACATTGCTTGCTGCCAGGGTTTGAGTAGTCACGGTGCCTGTCACTGGAGTTTGAGTGCCCACTGTGCCTGTTGTGGGTGTTGGAGTAGCTGCAAATAATTTTTTGACCCTAAACAAGAGCTGAACCACATTCAGCCACTTGCTGGTTCCTACCAATAGGACCAGGCTGGTTCCAACACCCCAATTGTATTCAGAATTTTCCTAATTCTCAAATGCTCTGGTAATTAGGCTGGAGAAGAAAGGGAGGCTGTGGGAAGATGTCTCTCCTCCATAGGCTGGTTGTCCGAGGAATTGAGTAAAAGATGTAATTGTGAATAATTCCCAACAGGTGTCTCCCCACGCACAGGTGATGGCAGCGCTGAGACCCGAGCAGGTGAGTTAAAACAATACCCTCATCCCTGTCCCGAAGGCAACAAACACAACAGGGAGCAGTAGTGCAGGCACGGTGTTGGAGAGCGCAGCTCTGAGAGCAAACAAATCACCACCGTGACCAATGGCTATTAAACCACAAGGAATGCTTGGAACAAACTTGTTTCAACATGCACTGGGCAGATCTGTGGTTACTTCCCAGGTCGGGTGCCAAAAAGGGCTGTTGTGGTTTAACCCCATCTGGTAACTAAGCACCCTCCCTCATCCACCCCACTCCCAGTGGGACAAGGAGAAGGATTGGAAAAAGGTAAAACCCAGGTAAGAACAGTTGAGATAAGAACAGTTTAATGATTGAAAAAAAGTAAAATATAATAATAGAAATAATAATAATTAATAATAATAATTAATAATAATAATAGAAGGAGAGAGAGAGAGGAGTAAAACTCAAGAAAAACAAGTGATGCTCCATACAATTGTTCAGCACCTGCTGACCGATGCCCAGCCCAGCCCTGAGCACTGACCAGTGCCTCCCAGACAATTTCCCCCAGTTTCTCTCCTGGGAATATCACTCTATGGTGTGGAAGATCCCTTTGACAGTTTGGGTCAATTGTCCTGACCACGATCCTGCCTGGCTTCTTGTGCCCCTGCTCACTGGCAGAGCAGGGGAAACTGAAAAGTCCTTGACTTAGTGTAAGCACTACTTAACTAAAACAGCAGTGTTATCAACATTATTCTCACACTAAATGCAAAACACAGCACTGTACCAGCTACTAAGAAGAAAATTAACTCTATCCCAGCCGAAACCCAGACAGGAAGGCATCTTACCCAGACATCTCCATGGATGGTCCTTTAGCTTGACAGAGAAAAATAAAAATGTCTATTAATAGGTTGTACATGTAAAGAATTTAAAAGCAAAAATGAAAAACAAAAACATAGTGATTGTATACTCCTGTCAGAATAATTTCTCCTGGCAATCAGAAAATTAATTACCTCACGTCTTATATCCTGTTTATCTCCCAGGTCCCTTAAATCTCTCTTTCACAGAGAACCCTAGACCCCAAACCCCAGATCTTAACCTAGCCAATTTAAGCAATCTGGGACATCCAAATGCTCCAAAATTTCCCATATAATTTGCCATGTACAGCATATCATAGAATAAATCAGATTTACTTGTTTTCTGAGATAACTAGATCTAAAACAATTTCTTAATGATAAAAGACAAATGCCTAAATGAAATTGTATTACAGACTGGAAGAAAAAAATCAAATCCCATAAACTTATAGTCTAAATTTGCTTTATGAGGACTAGAGAAGAAGCTCAGTTACAACTGAGTTGTGACCCCAAATCAAATTGTTATAGTTCTATAAGGGATCAGAAACATCCTCAGGCCCTGTCAGCCTCTACATTACCTGAGGCTGAATTTCAGACCTAGGACTGCATGGGAACAGTGTAATTCTGGCCTATATTTGATAACCTTTGCTTCCCTAGTGCCTGCCCAGCACTATTAGTTACATGTTTTGCCCAATACCCTTGGAAAGCTTCAGAAGATTTGCAGCCTAATTTGGGTCACCTGGAATTTCTAAGTAGATTCTTTTAATTGTGTTTAGTTATCTCTGAAGCCTCAACCCCACAAGCCTTTGCTGCTGAGACAAATCCAAGTTTAACTGTAATACATTTGTCCCCAAACAAAGAGAAGGGAGCCATTCATTACCCTTTTTCTTCTTACGCAAAAACCACCATAAAGCGACTGCTCCTGCTCCTGCCATGGCTGTCAGGACAAATGCAGCAATGACTCCTTTCTGCCAAGCTGCTAAGATGACTGCAAATAAGAAAAACATGTTTAAGAGAGTAGTTACAGTGATAGGTCAACACTACCAAATTCCGCAGTTCCTGACCTTTCATTTTACTACACATCAACCTTCTTACACACTGGGGAAGATCATGGAAAAGACTTGCATAGCAAGTTCTCTAGTGAGCCTCTCCTTTGTGACCAGAAGCTCAGTACATCAACAGTTTGGTTTTAGTTTGCATCTTGCTCCTTTGGCTTTTGGGTATCCCTTAAATTTTTCTATGTAAGCTGGACAATCTCCGTTTACAAAGACAACTCTCTGTTTAACTTCTGACAGCAGTGGAACAAAAACCACCAGTAAGGTGGTATGAACCATTGCAGTAAGGGAGCTGTACTTAGGAACATCTCAAATCAGATGCCCTCACCTATAAAGGTGACAGAGTAGGCAGCTTATCATTAATGAGCTCACCACTGATGGTTATTGGACGGCTCCTCACGTTCACGCTGGCTCGGTTCGAAGCCATGCAATAATAGGTCCCTGTGTCCCTCCTCTTCATTGTTTTCTTGTGCCATATGGTTCTGTCTGAATATTCCCTTACTTCATGCAGAAGAACTTCATGATCAGTTTTTTTAAAAAACTTGAAGTCAATTGGCCAAGATCCTTCTTTCACAGAGCAGAGGAAAGCAGTATCACTGCCAACTTCTACTTCTCCATACGGAACGCTGCCCAAACTGGCATCCCTGATCGGTACTACAGAGGAAGGCACAAAGAAAACAAATATTAGCACTATTAAAAATAACTTTGATGACAAAATATTATCTTGTAGAAATGCTTGGTTTAATGCTTAGTTAAACAGAGACTGAATGCACAGTATTAATCTTTCTTAACAGTCTCTGCCAGACAGGATCCTCTAGTAAATATTTTTATACACCCAGAAAAGAGACGGCATGACAAAGAAACAAAGCAGACACAGGAAGAAATTATATCCATTTCACAGAGGTCAGTCAGTCTCTTTCCTTAAAATCCTTTGGATGCCCCTCTGGCCCCAGCCTAAAAATGATTTAATTTCCAGAAATAATACATTAGAAGTTCCATTGTGTAAATAATTATGGTGCAATTTGTGTAGTTCTGCTTTCATAGTTATGTAGAGTTATGCTGTTTTATGCTAACTCTCTGGTAAGGATATTCTTGCAACTTTTAATACACAATGGAGTGTGTCAGGAAATAACTGATCGAGTTCTCCAAAGGCATAAGCAAATCCCAAATTTCAATGGTTACAGAATATAGCAAACACAAGGAGAGAAGTTAGTTTGTGATTGAACAAGTCGTAAGAATATGCATAGCCAAACCATAGTTTTTAAGTCTGCTGGTTTACAAATGAGGCATATAAGCATATACAGAGCTAGCCTAGGAGCAGATGAGCTTCAACCTTTGTAATTACAGAGGGAGAAAAAGGACACACATTTGTTGGGGAGGATGAGGCAGGAAGGCCCTACAAATATGATTGCCTAGCAAAAGATTCTAAGAGTGTAAAACCTGTAAGCAAAATAGAATTGAAAGCAAGCTTTGAGTTGTAGGATGCCAAACTGGAAAACACTGGTTAAGATAGCTGAGGCTGGATGCCTGATGATTGAGCAATACTCCTAGCAGACAAAGGGATGCCAAGGGGGATGGGCCCTGCCAATGTGGCAGGGAAAAGGCGATTCAAACTAGCTTTTTAGGTTTTTGGAATGTGGAAACTAGCTTTTCAGGTTTTTGGAATGTGGTGTGCTCTGGTAATGTAGTAGTTCTCATAGGCTGTATGTAAATTCTGTAGGTTTTGTATTTTGTACTGGTTGGTTGGTGTAAACCAGAATATTCAACACAGAAGGAGATAAAATACAATGTAACAGGAAATTAGGTCTCTTTTGGGCATGCTTTGAGCTGGGGCTGGCAGCTCAGGGAAAGCTCTTGCACCCATGACCTATGCAATAAACCATGTCTCAAGAGCTGTTCTGCTATCCAGAGATCTCTCTCATCACCACTGATTATCTACCCTTAAACACATTGTGTGATGCAAGACATATAGAATGTCAGCAGCTTTCCAAAATGTTTGGGATATGAAGCATATTTGCTAAAATTCTCAAAGAAAAGTTCTCTGGAAAAATTATAAATGTGTTTGAGGAAGGGCTATGGATAATGCAAGGCAGATGTAAAGAAGGAATCATTAGGGCAACACTGGTAAAGAAGCAGAGGAAGGAAACTAGATTTGATAATGAAAATATGCTGGTCATGAAAGCTGTATTTGTATTAGGAAGCAGATTTAGATATAAGGCATGGGTTACTACGACTGAGCCCCTGACAGAGAGAATTGCTCTGGAAAACCCAAGTCCTTTTCCAGATCTGATACAGACAGAAAGGACAGAATACAGAGAATTTGAACTCACCACCTCACCAGTGGTGGACTGTGGGAGACAGGCTCACCGGGCTCCAAAAAATGACCATCCCTTCAGAACTTCTAAACAGTGTCACAATATATCCCAAACCACAGCTCTGACAGCTGGGATACATCAGTTCCAGCAAAGAAATACCCACTTGTTAATGGACTAAGACTATGTTTTGTTTGTTTATTTGTACCTTGTTATTTCAAAATACTTTGACTTTAAGTCTCCCTGGACAAAACTCTTCACAGTTTTATCATTCAGCTTCTCTCTACTTTTAGTAAATGGTGGAACTGATGAATTTAAGGTGAGTTCTAAGGTTCTGTAGTCCGAGTGAATGCAAATACTGCATTAAAAGGCCCTGTTTGGGAGCTCAGCAAGTGGAGAGAGTGCAATAATCCAATTGACCCAGAAGAAATGCAGCAATTCTGGATTTATCTATACTAGTCATACACAACTCAGTGTCAAAACTCCAAAGTAAAACAGCCTATTAACCACAAATTTATTGTTTTAAGACCAACACAATTTGGGTTTAAACCATGATGCAAAAATGAAAACTCCTTGGTAGAGAGAAATTACCTCTTATTTTTCAAAGATCAAGAACTGACTTCTGCTCAGGTCCTGGACTACTGTGCTGTGATAGGCAGCTATTTTAAGTCAAGTGAGCAAGAAGTTGTAAGCACTTCACATCCATTTTGCTTAGTCCACCATTTGCTGCTACAGTTTCAAAACTCCAAATATGATAATAGACAAGGAGAAGAATTAAACAGACTTACCTATCACTGTGACATTTAGAATATTGCTAGTTTTCACACCACTGGAGTGATTGTTTCTAGCATCACATTTGTATCCTCCATTATCATTTAGTCCAATATCTTCATCCAAGAACGTAGCATATGTGTCATTAGTTACATTTTTCTTAATTTCATCCCCTTTGTAAAATGTGAATGTTATTGGTGGTGTTCCCATCACTGAATGACAGATTAATTGTAGAGGCTTCCCTAATACCACCTCTGGTGAACCGTTGACAACAGAAAGAGTTGGCTTGGAGACTGGAGCTAAAAGGTGAATTTAAAAAAAAAAAAAAAGTTGCACATTACACAAGACACAATATTATTTTGTAGAAAACATGAATATACAATATTTAGCTAGTCTGCATATACAGTCTATTTTGGGAAGCTCTTCCTCATCGATGGAATGGAAATGGGGGACTTGAACAAATCAATAGCATAGATAATGGAACATATGTGACTTTGAATAAAGAACATATGTGATTTTGAATAAAGCAGCTTACAGGGACAATATGAAGCAAAACAAGGAAAGGATCAGTGACACAACTGTGGATCATCCAAACTCCAATAATAGTTCTGACCCAAGGAAGAAGGCTGCTCCATGTATGACCTGAGAGGGATTGCACAGCTCCTTCTCAGGGCCCTGTTCCAGCAGCACAGTGACCAATCCTCAGTTCATCCCTTGGACAGTCTGGAGAACTTCTGTGCCTGTTCCATGAGAGGGAACACAGCTGGTGACCTGGTGGGGGCTGTGTTTATAGCAATGAACCCTTGGCTTTTCTAGAGCAGAGCCAACAGGATGACCTCTGGCTCTCCTGGCTTTCCGCCTGGAGGGTCAGGGATTCAAAGCAGACACTGACAGAGCTTCAGATCAAACTGAAAGTTTTGCACCACATTCTGGCTCCTGCAAATAGTAATGAATGAGAGTTTATCTGGTCCCTAGCAGAACCTAGGGACCAGCAGGAAGCCATTCCAACTCCCTTCTTCGAGGGGCAGCCCTGGAAAATATGACTTGATTTTATGATAATGCACCAAATCCTCTGCAGCTAAAACACATCCCACAGAAATTCATGTTGTAAGAACTAACAGACACCCTGCTAGTTCATGGACTAGAGACTCATTCTGTAAACAGATGTCCTAATTTATAAGCTCTGGTTTAGATCCTCCTCCCACACTCTGGTAGTTTCAAGCCTCTGTATCAACTCACCATAAACATTTATCCTTACAGGTTTGCTCTCCTTGACTATTCCTTTTACTTCAGCTTTGCAGGTGTAAGATCCAGTATCATTCACATTAACTTTAATTGCTAAGACTCTAGAACTTTTCAACAGGATGTCTCCACTGGAACTTTTCCTTACTATAGAGAAGTTGGCTCTTCGGAAACCATTAATGCTGCAACTCAAAATTAAATCTTTACTTTCATCCAACTTCGTCATAGAGGCAGACAGCGTTGGCTTGGGGAATAATTCTGCAAGATAAAAAGAGAGCTGATTGATTCAAGTGAGCCTGGAAGAATATGACCATTTATCTCAAAGTATACAGAATGAAGGACATACTGATAGTTTATAATTTGGGAACAAAACCATTGTGTTATTTTAATATTATTGTACTTTCAGAGAAAATAGAAACTTAGCAATTGCTTGAAACCACGTTTCACAGGTTGTTTGAAGATAGTATTTTAGTTGGGAAGTATAGGTGGGCAAAAATCAGAAACTAAAATCTAACTAGCCTTTAACTTATAGAAAATTTACACTTGGATCTGGAAGATGAGATCCTGAGTTCTGCCAAATTTAAATTTAAATATTAATACTTTGAGTAAAATCTTAGATGAACAGAGGTTTTACCTGACACAAAGACATTCAGTTTGGTGGTTTTAGACACTGCTCCTTGCTCCACCTTACACAGGTATTCACCACTGTCCTCTTGAGTAGCTAATGTAGAGTATTTCAAAAATTTCTTATCTCGTACACTGTTCAATATTGTTCTGTTTTTCTGGAAGATGATTTCAATGTCACGAATTTGAGCTACCACAGTTGAGCATTCAAATTCTATTTGGTCTCCTTCTGTAACATTACTGGAGGGCTTGGTGATCAGAGTGGGCTTTATAAATGGTTCTGCAAGAGAATACATATAGACATACAGATAGATAGATAGATATACATATCTACATGTGACCCAATTTTTATCTGTAGCAAGCAAAGAAATGTAAAAAGTTAAGCAACTTGCCCTTGACTGTAACAAGTGTCTTGTTGCTGTGTTGTGAGCTTTCCCATCCAGACCTTACTTGTCTCTTGCCAAAGCAATCAAATTGCAAAATATTATCTCCCTCTTCAACATAATATTCCACTTCAGAAAAATTTTGATTTTGCTCAGGTACACGTTTTTCTTTAGGTGCTGAATTTGTCTTTATCTTCCGGAAAAAGAACACTAAAGGAGGTACTTCTTCTGGCAGCTCACAACGTAATTTCACAACTTCACCCTCTAAAACTTCTCTTTTGTCAGCAGTCAGGATTGGCTTGGTCATTCCTTACAACAGAAAACAAGAAAAGAAACAGAACATTGCATAATCCTGAAATAAACAGTATCTCTGATGACTGTGGGAATGATTTATACTGATTAACAGATGCAAATAGTTTGCAAGAACCAAAAGGTGACCCGGTAATTACTCAGTGCTGACAAATTCTTTCCAAGATGCTTCTCCAAGGGGAAAATGTCACCTGCAGTCACGAATACATCTAGAAAGTGTACAGATGGAGGTGGCCTCTGTCCTCATATGAGATGAAAGAACAAGATACAACATTGTCTACAAAAGTGGCCTATGGCTGATGCTGGCTTTGGTGATGGCTCTCACCCCGAGCATCCCTGTACGTTATTTCCAGCATTTCCAAGAATCTGCCCACCCCTTGTCATAGTTATTGGGGTGGGCACAACTTTCACAAATAATGCTTTCTCTAGTCTAGGGAACAGAGGCTCAGGATAGTGGGGATGGTGGCACAGATTGTGTACCTGACTAGCACTGATCTGTCCTGGAGCCTTAGGGTCCTGAGTTCATTTCTGTGCTTTAACGTGGGGGATTAGTACCAAAATCTCATCAAGTACGGTGATGTCAAGGATAAAACACACTTTGCAAGATACCCTGTTCAGCACTGACTATTACTCCTTCCCTGTAAGGCTGTTCTCTGTATCTCATCTGCCATGTGTGATGGAGCACTCACCTGCTACCCAAACATAGATGGAGTTACTGAAACCCAACTTTCCATCTGCTTTCACAGTACATTCGTAGTCTCCTGTATCTGAAGATTTGGCCACAGGTATTTCATAGCGTGCATCTTCTTTGTCTGATACGGTCATAAAGACAAGCTTCCCATCCTTAAAAATTGTAAAATTATGCTTCAGCTGGAAATCAGTATTTTTGCTAATATCAGCGTGGCAGATGATTGACATCGGATCTCCATTCTTCACTTTGACAGACGGCTGAACCCTGATTTCAACCCTGTTGAAAGTAAAAACTTGATAGAAAATAAAAAAGAAAAAGTTATATTTATTTTAAATTAGTCCAACATAACACAGTTATCTCAAGCCGCTACATTTAAATTACAAAAATTAATTTGAAAATTTATATTTTGTTTGATAGGAATATTGTCATTTAAATTGATAAGTGTTTTTAGAAATGAAGTTTATGGTAGTACTTATATAAATATGTTTATGTATATAGAAATGTATGTGCATAGAAATATATTCTGTTTTTATAACCACAGCAAGAAAAATATTTTGTAGTTTAAATGTTACAATTGTTAGACTTCTGGTATAATTGATATTTATATTCTCACATCTTGAGGAACAAGTATAGAAAAAGATGTATTAGTTCATTCACTTTCTCTTCCTTTAGAACTTATATATTTGGGCTATGCCCATTGTGGTCAGGATTTGTATTAGAGATTGCTATGCAAATAGAAAAACTTTCCTGCATCTAAAGGAGTCCCTTGTCCTGCACATTTCCCAGCTATTTATAATGTGTCTGTCCTTGCTAGAGAGAGTCCATGGCATAAAATCAGTGAAAAGCTGAATATTTTTGCATGTGAATAGACCACATGACAGCATGGAGCAAACATTTCTACCAGGTGATGGAAAAAAGGAAGCATGCAGAATGTTTGTGCTGGGAGCCAGCAGGATGATAAGACAGGTAAATTGTATTCCTTTCAGAAACCAAATTTTGAACTCTGCTCAGATATGATCAATTCTTTTGCAAGACCAGGAAACAGTGCCCTTAACTTATATTCTATAATTTTATCCTCCCTCCTTCCTTGTGGGCATGAGAGGGATTTTTACATATCAAAACAAAATGCTAATTTTCTCTCCTCCCTCTTTTGTGGCTCAGTAAAGAAAATTACTCTAGGAAAGATTTCACCAAAACCTTTCTTAAGGTATGAGTAGCACATCTGTGATTTAAACATTATACCAAGAAACACCACCTAGTAAACCCTTTTTTTTTCATATAGCCAAATTTCATACTGAGCTATTGTACAGCAAATCCAAATAAACTCTGTTATGGATGCATACCCACAACCAAGGAATTTGTTAAATTATATCAAATTTGTATATAAATTTGTTATATTAAATCTGTACATAAAAAACAGTAACAAAACAACAAAAAACTACCATTCCCTACCTTTCCCCTGAGCATAAAGTTCTGAACCTGGGAGAAAAAAAAAAAAAGAGAAGAAATGTTATTTTCAAAGCTTACAGATTAAGTGACAGTAATGCAAAACTGTAAAAAGCCTCAACCAACCCCAGACAAACCAGAAACACATGTACCCACCCAGAGATTTAGTTATCAAACTTACACTGCAAGAAAATCACCAGAAGAGCAAGATACATCTCGTTCGTGAAGAACAGACACTTTAATTCCAAAACAAAACAATATTCATTATCAGAGGTGATGCCTCCAGGTACCAAAACCACGTTTTGTTTTTTTCCCTCGTTGTTTTATGGAAACAGATAAAAATTTGTCATTAAAATTTGTACATTTTCCCAGGTCTTCAGCAGAAACTGGCTGGATCAAGTAATCGTTCCCATTACTGGAAACTGGAAATGGCAAACAATGAGAATGTATCTGCTGCTCCCAGGCAGATTACTGGTCAGGAAGTGACTGGACTTTTCCTGAGGGCGCTACCAAATGCATTTGCTTTGTTTAATTTCTTAAGGTGTATTAAAAAAACAAGAAGTTCCAATGACATTATCCTGCAGTTCCTGTCAATATGGGTATTTTTAAGTCACTGTTAACCATTTAGAAACACAAATTACCTTTGCTAGTTGACCTCAGCAGATAGTTGAGTAAATATTTCCCTTCATCCTAACAGAGGACTCTTTCAGAGAATAGATGTACATGAGTACTCATTTTCCCCCTTTACCTCCATTTCTAGGTCTCCCATTTTTGCTGTGGCAAAGAACAGATTTACTGTAGGTTACACAATAAATTCAAATTATCTCAAAAAGCAGAGGTACTGTGATGTGAGATTAGAATATTGACAGGTGGATCTCCTCACACTACCAATCATATATCAAAATTGTAGCTCTGCACCAGATTTTATTTTATGCAGTTAGGACAGTGCAAAGGACACAATCACAAACCTTAAACCCCTCAGGAAAAGAATCAGATGCAGTTTCAATTCTCAGCAGAAATACGTAGCTGCACTGGCACAATCTGAAACAGAGAATGCTTCTCTGTTGTCCAGGATATTCCTCTCAGTAGATCAGCCTAGTTTTAAGTCAGGCTTAAGCCATTCCCTCCAGCTCTGATACTGACTGAAGCCTACAGGCCTGACAAAATGAGTTGAAACCAAGCCCTTCAGAAAGTCTTTCTCAAGATGTGTGACCCAGAACTCCCTAAGCTGTGATTTAGTTATTCTTGAAAACTGAGTGTTCAACTCTTAATCTCTTTGTTCTTTTCCCTGTGGAGAGAATCAATGCTTTCCTTTAATTCCAGCAACACTTTCCAGGCTTGTTAAAGCACTGCATAAAACAATACAGAAATACACTCACAGAAGTCCATAAATGAGACAGACAGTTCTCATAAGCTTCACTGTTCATATGAAATCTCTTTCTTTTCTCCTGGGGTGAATGAAAGCTGTAGTTTTTCCCCCAAACCAGTATTTTAAAGCTATGAGTCTACTTCGAAGACTGTATTACCCACCTCAGCATGGAATTTTACAAAAGGAAACAGAAGGAAAACACACATCTATTTAACAATGTATGGGCTGCGTGAACGAGGCCTCTCTGGGTGTTTTACAGAATGGTACAATAGTCACAGCAATTAAGACTAAGCTGTTAACTAGCAATAGTGTTTGTCCTGCTCAGCCCAGGCTGTTTGAAACAACCACCAACAAAAGACTGGTGGCTTGGCCAGCTGCCAACCATGGTCCCCAGAGACAGGTAAAGGAAAAGAGTAGGAGGACATGTGGCAGGTGGAGAACAAAGGTAGATCAACTTTTGCTATTGGTAACAAAAAAATAGGAAGGAAGGAGATTTTCCCCTTCCCCCTTTCCCCGTAAAAGAATTCAGCAGGACATAAAAAGCTCAGCAAAACCACATCAGTCTTTCCCACGGGGAGACAAAGGTTCCTCTGAGCCCCGGAGGGGAAGAAGAGTGAGGGTGGGCCAAGATCCTTCAGAGAGGGCCAGCTGGGCTCAGGTCAGAGCCAGGCTAGCTTCAGGCTCAAGGGAAAGGCCAGCTTTAGGAATAGCTCAGGATTAAGGTTTAATGATGCCAAAACCTAAGGCTGTTGCCAGATGTCACTCCCAAGTGAAGTCCATTTTGCAAGATTCTACAGACTGATGAAACTGTCATATTCCTGACAAGCATCAAAATTGTCCTGGAGAAGAAAATCAAGCTGCTATTGACCAAAACCCAAGAATTAAATTCTACTGCAGGAATTTAGGTCAAAATAATATGAAACTTGAGAGAAAGACATTTCAAACACACAAGAACATTTTGACACCATCTTCCATGATTAAAGTGGAAACCACATGGACCTAAAGGATGTAAACTTAAAGTACCTGTGCCAGTAACACAAATGCATATTTTCCTAACAGCCATTTTATTGTCATCTCTCATGTCTGAATTACATAAGATCAAATTTATTCTAATACACATCACATAAAGAACTCTAGTCAATCCCTTTTATAAAGGAAAAGCAGGATTGACCTCAAAAATGCAACACACCTTCTGAAGCAGCCAGAATAGCCATTATAATCTCACTGAATGCCCTTTGAAACCCATGGGAATCATCACATTTAATCTACTGCAAATGAATTGGACCCTTACACACTAAACCTCATCTGGGAATTCACAATCCCTGTTTCTGCTGGCTGGAACCTCTGCTACTTGCTCACATGTGACATTTCCTAAGAGCCACCAGCTCTGGCAACTGAACAGAGCTTTGCTGAAATGAGAGGCAAAGTCTATTTCCCTAACTAAGGGAAAAGTGCTGAATAAGATTTTCAATTTTTTTCCCTTTGCAAAGAGAGTGTTTCAGCCAGTCCCTTATGACAGGAAAGGGAGCTTGGAGTTCCCAGCACGTTGCAGCTGTTTGTTTCCATGTGCTCTCTGCAGAGGAGCCGCGGTGCCGATCTCCAGCACGGACATCTCACATCTCACACACCAATTCCAGCCAAACCTCTGGAGCCCCAGACTTGGTCTCCTGGTCTCAAAATGCCCTTTTCCTTCAGGAAAGATGAATGCTTTTTGTGTGCCACCTTCCAGTTCTTACTCACTGATTTATTGATTAAACATTTTTGGGCTTAGAAATCTTGTCACTGATGATGGAGGTTCCACATAATTTCATGTGTAGGTTCACTGATTCTGAATACAGTTGATTGCTACAGAGGTGTATCTACAAATGTTTAGGATTTTTCTAAATTTTATTTTAAAAATTTTAAAAATTCAGAAATTGATGTCTCTCTACACTGAAGTCAAGACAAGTTTTCCAGTAACTAAATCAAGAACAGCTCTGATTTCTAATCCCTCAATTTCTGAGACATATAATGGTTTAACTGCTTTGATTTCTTACAGCTATGAACTGTTTTGCTTACTTAACAATCCCTGTTCCAGTACACTCACAGATAATAGAATTATAACAACACTGCTGTGTTCACAAGTCTAGACAAATCCCTGGTGAGCTGGGAATAAAACAAGTTCTTTCTACACACATTTTCAGGGCACATTGTCTTCTCTTGAAAGTGGGACATTTGCATCAATTATTTTTGTTTCAAAAGCATCTCTTAATGCCTCCCTAGAGAGGAATAAAAAATTAATTTTTCTCCATGGATTTGAGTTTTCACAAGAACATTAAAGAAATTAACACTGCCTTTTTTTTTTGAGGAGTCTGGAAGTTCTACAATTCCCAATTAACAGAAACTCTGGACTGCCCAGTTAGTCTGGGTACAAATTACATTTCACAATGGCACCATCTGCTGGGAGATGGGCAAGGCAGTGAAGCACACTGGGCTTCCCTCACTGCCCCCCTTCACAATTAAACGTAGGATGACTGATATCCAACACCTCCTTCAAATGGCAACAGAAATTACACCTGAAAAGTAACTACATTAACCAGAAGGCTGATAGACAGAATATCACTGAGGCTTTCACCCTGGAACTGCTACTTTTAATGTAACAGGAGCTAATTATTACTATTTGGTTTTACACTTCCTTACTGATACAGTGCAACACTGAAAAGAACACTAGAAATCTGTCTTGACTTGTATTTCACACAGCACACACCTCCATTTCAGACAAATGAGAGGAATCCCTTCTTTCAGAGATGTGAAGGCAATTGATGATTACAATATGATCATGGTCTGTGGTAACATCTCAAGTTTTCTCTGTGCCAGTAGTGTGTGACTGATTCAGCTCCTCAAGGACATTTTTAGCTGCTGTCCACTACTGGATGAACAAGTTCCTCAGTTCAGAAACACACATCACAGCCTGCCACTGTCACACAGTGCCCTTTACTGGCAATGGACCAGGATTTGCACTTGTTTTGCTTAACATCCAGCATTTCCAGATGCAGCTGGAAAACAGCCTCAAGCTCTGCAGCAATATCCATCAGAGTATGAGCAGTGACAGAGGAGAGGTCAGTAACTTCTGGCTGCAGAGGGAATTAATCCTAGAAATATTTTTCCTTCTCTTACCATTATTTTAATATTGCTTGATGATTCCCCAGGCATTATTCCACATTGGTTTCATGAGTAAAATTCAGTTGGTAGTGACTCAAGGAGCTGATCCAAGTTGACAGAAAATCTTTCAGCAGTCTGTGCAAACCAAGAGGCAGAATTGATTTGCTCCTGATCTGCTGCAGGTGCCCACACACAGCCAGCCATTGCTGCTCCTCATATAACTGATGGATGATTGCACAGAGGGGCAGATACTCCCCAGTTACACCTCAGAGTACACGAAGGAAAGCCTGGAAAAGGCAAAAAAATAGATATAGTCAGTCCTGGAATATGTGTTCTTTTTTAAACAGTTTTTTCATTAAATATGTTAAGTATTGAAGTGTGGGGGGAAGTTTAACTTTTATCAGAGGTTAGGAACCAGAAAAAAGTTAAAATTACATCTGTGAGTAAGCTGAGTGATTAAGCTAACAGAGCACTCTATCCTGCATTCTTACACCAATTCCTGAAAACATTTGTCTGGAACACTTTTCATGCAGTGATGTTTGAATTTATCCCAAGAGAAATGCATTAGTAACCCTATTTTTCAGTGTTTCATTAATTTTTTTCTTTTTTTTTCAATTGTTGGGAAATGACTCAGAGGACATACATAACATTTTAAAATATTTCATCTTTGGGGGATTTGAGAGCTGCCAGGTTTATCAAATTGGGTACCCAAAAGTTCCTTTCACCTGCTGACACGTTCTTTGCAATGTGCAGTCAATAGAAAAGCATTCACTATGTCAAAATTCTCATTCATAAACAGAAAAAATTTAAAGCTACCTTAAATATGCATAGAAAAGAGATCCTTTCCTCTTCTTCTCTTACTTGTCCTCCAGAAAAACAATTCTCCCTGTACATGAAATAAACAAAAGACTTTCCCCCACAGCCTTTTTGAGTAGGAGTGTGAAAATCCAGTATTCAGTGACCTGCCTATATCAATAAAACCTTTTGCAGGCAGAACAAAAGCCTTGATTTAATTCATCACCAAACATAAGTGCCAGTCCATGTGATTTCTGGCAAACCTCCTGCAGACATCCACTGCAGCAGATGCTCCTCCAGAATGCAGGACCTCTCAGGATGAGAAACTGGGACTGGGAATAACTATACATAATAATTCTTACAGTTCTGCTGAAACATACAAATTTTCTTGGAAGCCTGTGACAGAACAGACCCAGTGTGATGCCATTACAACCTTACTACATAACACTATCACACTATTTTCATCCTCAAGTTAAAGAACTGACCTTGTGAATGAGAGCTCAGTTTGGCTTATTCCCTTCCACCTGCTCACTTGAGGCAGAATATTGTCACAGCACCAAGTGATACAGATTTCCCTTTCTGACATTTTAACTTACTTGTTTTGGCTTGATGATTTCTGCTCTGTTCTGCAATGTTCTGCTCGTTATTCTTAGTCAAATGTATTGTTCTCCTTACATGTACAACCACATTAATCCCAGGCAGGAAATTTGCAAATCTATTAAAAAGGGAACTCCAAGTTCACGCAGTACCTTATTGCTGCTATAAAACTCTCTGTACACATGCTGAAAAAACCAACATCCTTTTAGTCCAAAGGCAACAGCCAGCTCTGCCTGAAAAACAATCCACGTGGAAGCAAACTTCTCACTTCCAAACAGAAACCAGGGGGTTGGACCAGCACTTGTCTTCCCTGAACACTTAGGCTGTGCATCCTGAGGGAGCATCCTGAGGGAGCCTGCACACCATTAAAGCTGCTGTACATGAGAGATTCTGGTGACACCTAAACTTCTATTTTTTAGAAGGTGTGGCCAAATTCACAGCTCATTTGCTGTGTAACTGTTCCCCTTTACCCACTAGAAAAAGCTTTGGGTTGAGGGTGAGCACCAGCAGCCAGGGCTCCTGAGGGCTGTTTGTGAAGGTTTTTGACAAAAGCAGGCTCCCACAACAGCAAAATGCACAAACAGCCCCATCCTCCCCCCAACAGCTGCACTTTCACACCTGCTTCCTGACAGCTGGGAAAAGATGTTCCGCTCTTGCGGTTTGCTGACAGCGTTTCCACATCAGAAGCGTTTCTGAGGGGAGGGTGGAGACTGTCTTAAAGGAAATTAAAAAAGAAAACAAACCCAAACAAGTAAACCTCCACCAAAATTAAAAAAAAAAAACCAAAAAAAACCAAAAAAAAACCAAAAAACAAGGAGGAAGGAACTGCACACAACGTTCTGTGAGGAAATTTTGCAATGCTGCAACAGCCAAGGATTGGGGAGGGATTCTGTATGACCCAGGGAAGGACTGCAGGGCTTCATTTTGTTGCCTTCAGAAAGTGGAAAGAAAGAAATAAGATATAAGACAAGGATCACTGTTAAGTCATTTCTGTGTAAGCAGTTGTACAACAGGGCCTGGAGTCCTGCAGAAGGCATTGCCCGTGCATGGCTGACATTTACTTCACCCAGAGTAAAGAACATCTACTTGCCAAGACTGTCATTATGTAGCTTCGTATTACTGATTACTTTATCAAATCAGTCACCATCAAATTTGTCTATGCAGTAGTGTTGACCTCAAATTCTTTATGAGATTCGTACTTTCTAGTACAAGATCTCACTTCCTTATAGCTTAATATTTGAAGCTCAACTGAAATAATTTCTTAACAAGCTGGCTAGCTATAAATACTTATTAACATCTTAAAACTTCTATAGATTTGATACTTTTTTTGGACTATTTTTAGAAAATTATATTGCTGCTAAGAACCCACCCAGTGCCACCTACTTCCTTAGTCTCAGCTATATTATCACTTGCACTATCTCTAGCAAATATGTGTCTCTTTGATATGGATCAATGATCTCATTAATTCCCTTACCAGAACAGTGCTAGAAAAACTACCCAAAAAAGGAGAAAGGGGCTGGGGGTGGCTGGTATTTCCTCCCAAGTAACAAGTGATAGGACAGGAGGAATCAGCCTCAAGTTACACTGGAGGAGGTTTGGATTGGAGATCAGGAAAAAATTCTTCATGAAAAAGGCTGTCAGACATTGGCACAGGTTCACCTGGGAAGCAGTGGAGTCACCTAGAGGGACTTAAAGACATGCAGATGTGGCACTCGGGGACAGGGTTTAAGAGTTGACCTGGCAGTGCTGGGGGAATGGTTGAACTCAATGCTTTTAGAGGCCTTTTCCAGTGTCTGTCACTCCCTGGTTCTGAACTGTAGGGCAGGATGGCTCTACCACACAACTCATGGAGGAAACTGCTGCTCGTGTCAGCCACATCTCAGGACAGCTGGGCACAACATTTACCTGTGTCCCAAACTGCTGCTCATGTCAGGACAGCTGGACACAACATTTACCTGTGTCCCAAACTGCTGCTCCTCACCCCACTGCTCCTCTCTCTGCCCGCTCCTCTGCCTGCCATAGGCTAAATGTATGTAAAAGTATGACAAAACTCTCCACAGAAACATGAGTGAAGATCAGCACTGATTAGCACAGTTTCCGTATTCAGAACTTCCTTAAGCCCTAGAGCCACTCCTCCATCTCCTTCAGAAGAAAGATCTCTGTCATGTAACTCCCACCATCTCTCTTGCTCAGTATCCAGAAAATGTTTTTTCTCACAATTCTGTTGTTTTCCTACTGTAAGCCAAGGATATGTTTCTTCCATATTACAAATATTTCTAAACCAGAACCATTGTTTCTTGTCTGAAAGCTTTTCTTTTTCTTGTCTTAGCTCAAATGTCTCAGCAGATACAGAAGACTACTGCAAATGGCAAAGGTAGGTTCTCTTTTGTTGATTTTGAGGTATGTGCTAAGATTGACTGTTATCTAGAAAAATGGGGGGTGGATTAAAAAATGTCCAAAATTTTCATGCCAAATTAAATCTTTTGCCTCTCTGAGCAGTGAGTCCCTTTAAAAGTTTCTATACAAAGTTAACTGTCTCTTTGCTGACCTATGTAAAGTCAAAATTGCTTTAACACGTTAAAATATTTTTTATTGGAAATGTCATCATTTATTTTAGTCATGACTAATTCAGTACCATATCCTATGGAAAGACAGGTTTTATTGCAAATTTCTTTGTATAAGATCATGAAAGCAAATGAATTTGAGATACTATCGAGGCCCTTACTGCTAATTATTCAAATGTTCCATCTACTTACACAGGGTTAGTTTTGTCTGTTAATAGACAGCCACAAATAAAATACAGCTTTTGCTTTCAGGTTCACATGCTACCCCTCTAATTAATATATAAGGTTACTTTCTCCTATAATTACTATTCCACAATATTTGATTTAATCTTTTATACTTCTATTATTTTAATTTTTGCTGTAGGTCAAAAGCATTGTTGTTGGTTCATCTGAACACATCTGTGGGCTTTGTGTGGCCGTGCATCTTTTGCACAAACACAGGCACTTCTCATCACGTGAAGCTGCACTCTGGTTTCGAAAAGTAATTTAGTTGCCTGCTATTAGAGGTGGGAAAAGTATAATGGCCCATTTCAACACAAATAAGCAGAGCTTGGTTGTCAACATATTTTGGGGAAAATCTGGGGCTTTCTTGGGTCATAGGTGCAGTCAACTTACTCAGAAGTTTTTTCTTTCCAGAGAAGCTATCCAATCCCAAGCTTGTACTGGTTCAGGGGACTGTGAACGTGGTGATGAAGCAGAATGTGACCCTCTCCTGCCTCTCTGAGCCTGGATCTCCACCTGTCAGGTACACACTGTTCAAACACAACCAGCAGGTATCTGCTTTAAACAGGTCAGACTTGACCCCTGCACTGTTCACCCTGACCATCAGCTCTGCCAGCGACCTGGGGCAATACAAGTGCAAAGCTGAGTATAACAACTCCAGTGGTGGAAGATACAGCAACAGCCTCAACTTCACCTTCATAGGTACGTCTTGCTGTACACCTTCCCAGCACTGGTTACTGCAGGGGCACACAGCCCTCTCTTTTCTTGACTGAGGAGCTGAACTTTATTGCTGTTCTCACCTCAGGAGCTGGCAGTGCTCTCCCACCCAGGGCTCACCACCTCTCCATCCTCCATGCCCAGCTCTTTTGCCAGTGTTGTCACTTCACTCCAAGTCTTGCCTGGAGCTTGTCCTGTACTTGCTGATTCAGACTTTTCAGTTTTCTTTCTACAGAGCCAGTTTCCAAACCAGTGCTGAGCTCACCCACCTCTCAGGCAAAGAAAGGCCAGAACGTGACCCTGTCCTGTTTCTCGGAGAACGGATCCCTTCCCATCACATATCTATTCTTCAAAGGAACACAAAACATTTCTCCCCAAAAGACGATGCAGAAGAGGGAAGCAGCTGTGATTTTTCTATTTATCAATTCCCTTAGTGACTTTGGAACCTATAAATGCAAAGCTAATAATAGTTTTCCCAACAATACAAAATACAGCAACGCTTTCAACTTTACATTAGCAGGTATGAAAGAAAAGAGGTTACTACTGTTGACAAACTGGTATGACACAAAATTCAGAATGTTGTAACCATGCAAGATTTTTAGCCAGATAATTTGTTCCTGGAATGTGATGTTCAAAATACAATTTTTTAAATTAAAAAAAGAAAATTGAGGTTTTAAAATTAATGCAAAACCATAGAATTTCATGCATCCTTGATAGCAGTAGAAGTTGAAGTGACCATGAAAGGCTCACTTTTACAAGAGACCCCCTGGTCCATCTTGGAGAGAGTCTGGTTTCATTTTTCTCTCTGGTCTTATGAAAGAGCTTAACTGGCACCAGCAAGCTGTCTTCCCTCTGCTGGGGCACAGTGACCTTGGGGCTAACATGAATAGTTACATTAACCCCAGTTAATCTAAAAGCTGAAAAAAAATTCAAGTCTTGATTTCAATTTACAGAAAATACTTAAAATATGAACCATTTCATTGCATAAACACTTTTTTCCCCCTTCTTTTTGGCAGAAGAGAAAAGCCATTCTCAGCCCTTGATAATTTCTCTTGGGCTGATTCTGCTACTACTCATAACAGGATTGGCTCTGGCAATTCCATTTTTCATAATTCCTTTCTATAAAGCAAGTGAGTTATTTGAATGTCTGTTTCATTTTCCAAAGGTCATTTATGTTGTCAGCATATTATACTGTGTAAACATCACGTTTGCAGTAGAGTAGCTCCTGGTATTTTAGCCTGTGGTTGAGTCTCCTCTGAAGCAGCACTGGCAGCTTAACAAGACTTTGACAAGGCCAAATCTCTGAGCTGTGTTTTAGATGAAAGATGTGGGGTGGGAAGGCTAAGCAACATCTAATGTAATACAACAGAGGAAGAAATTTGACCTCACTGGAAAGGGAAATTATTAGAATACCCTTGGGCAAAGAATAATTTTGACTGTGAAAATAACATTACCTGAGATTTCCAAATATTAAAAAATACATTGAAACTGTTTCTTTCTAAGAAACATATATATATATATACACATAGGTATATGTATATACACACACACGTTTTGCTTTTACAATTTGCAGAAAAATTTAAGTCTACCAGACCCTCAATTGGCCTTACTTCAACAGTGAATGCAGAGGAGTCTGAAAATGAAGTCATATACTCAGAGATTGGTAAGTTCCTGTCACCCCCTGCAGTCAGGCAGGTTTCTTCAGGTACTCCAAAACCACTGGAAGGGGACATCTACTGACCCTTCTGGCAGAGGCATATTTGAAATCCCTCAGATTCCATACCTGATCATCTGACAGCCAAGCAGCCAAAACTGCAGCTGGTTAAATGAACTGAGGTTTTAATAAAAAAGGGTGTAATGGCCACTTACTAATAGACAATAGTGAGCTATATGAAGCTGTAGCAAAATAAAACTTGCATAGCTCCTGTATTCTGTTCAAAATTCCTTAGTACTTTAGTTATTTATTCAATCCTTCAGTTTGGCAAGATTCAAGGTCAGGTCAAACTGAAATTATGACGTGACAACAAAGCAACTGACCTGTGTTAAGACATTTTAGTACTTGAATTGCAGAAGACACATAATAATGAAGACGTTACCTGACAGCCACAGTGCTCTGAACTTGGACATTCCTACATTTGCCTTGAATGTGAATGCCTCTTTTCAAGGGGAGTAAGAACTCCCCCCCAAACAAATCAATAGCAAAGGCATTAATGTTTCCCATTTCTAAATATCCAAATGGATTATCTGTCTCCAAACAAACCTGCCTTCCTGTTCATGCAGTAGATAGAGTTCTCACTGCCCTGCTGGGTCAGCTCAGTGCTGTGCAGCTGCTTGTGCCAGGTCTCAGCCTGCAAGGACAGTGATAAAAGCTCTGATAAGGCCTACAGATGCTCCATGAGTTATATTCAGTATGGAATCTCACTGCTTTGTTTCAACATTATAGAAAAAGAAGCCTAATTCAAGTTTTTTGCAATTCAGTTAACTGCTGTTCATCATCTTTAATGCAGAGCTTGCTAAACCAGAAGAAGAATACATCAACTTCTCCGTAATTAGAAGAGAAGAGGAAAAAGGTGAAAACCTCAAGCTACGATACTGGAATACCTGATGAACCCAAATATGTTTTGAGGGGGCTTTGCTGGGTGGAGGCAGGGTGTAAAAATTAGCAATTGCTTATGAAATTTCTTAGTTACTACAGAAAAATAAAACAGCTTTAAAATTGTTTTGAGGGGGGAAAGAAAAAAAAAAACCCTAACAAACCATCCTATGGCAAATTCAACAGCCTCACTATGAAACCACGCACAAGATGTTATGAGTAATCACATCACTGATGTAATGTTAATTCTACTTCTGTGTATCTGTACCAAAAAAGCAATTATGAATTATGTTATTCTGGCTTTTAGCAGGGAAGAGGGCATGTTCTACAGTCTACTCAAAGGTTCTCATCAGAGACTGAGTACCAGGTATGACTTTTTTCTGATTAACTTAATCACATTCTTTTGAAGAATTTTTCAGCCCTCAAATGTGCTAAGTTCCAGCAAGCTGCATACAAAGATGTTTAGATACCAATTTCCTGGCCTAATCGGTTTGTAGACAGATAGTGTAGCTCACTTTCTAAGAGTAACCTCTGAACCATAATATCTATAGGACTTCAACTTATGATAAAAAGCAAACAGATAAAACTTAGAATTACATGTAAAGCTTTCACCCAGACCTAAGTTCCTGAACATTTAACAATTCTGCTAAAGTAGATACTGGATTGTTTGCAGACATAAGATAATCAAAAGGCTTTTGTCCAGTGTAATGAAACAAAGAAAAAACATCCCTCTTAGGCACCAGAGGATCTGTATCTGGCCTCTACGTACCTGCAAGGATGGCAATTTTACAGTTCTTAGCTCTCAGAGTAGGGATTGGTTGCAAAAATTAATTTTGGGACAGCTGACTTCAAAATAAATTCTGTATCCTGCTACAGGCTGTTTCTAAGATGTTGCTGGGTTGTTTTAATACATTCTAATAGCCAGCTTATTTAGAATTCCTTGAGTTCAGTAAGTCACATGATGCTAACCTTGATTATATCTAGCATAAATACTTTGCACTGAAATTATTATTATTACGACAAAACATTCATAGTTAAGTGAGGACCATGTTAGTAGAAGATTTTAAGGCGAGTTCTTGTGTTTCATGACACTGATGACTATCAGAGGCCATGGGCCTTGCTGCACAAACCTTAAGCACTTTGTACAGGAACTGAACAAGCTGGAAATCTAGACAAGATCAGAAACACACAGTTTTGTATCTCTGCAAACTCTTGTATCTGATTTAAAGCACTGTGCTTAGATACAGGGAAAATATGATCACACATTAGTCTTATTCCACCATTTTATACACACTGATACTTTGTTCACAAAAAATGTTCATTAAAAAACACAATTTATTTAAATCTGTTCCTCTGTTACTCTTGGTAATATATTTCTGATTTTTTTATATTTATCAAGTGCAATATGAAGTAGCCTTCATATTTAAGAACTGAAGCCATGTGACTAAAATACATTCCTACAAGCAGTACAAAGATACTGATGTTATTAAAATATTTAAGATTTGGAAGTCTTTTATATAAAATACCATTTTCCAGCAGAGATCACAATTGTATCAGCAATACAGAGGAAAGCTGAATTTTTAGCTTAGGATGGGGCACTTCCAGTATGATATTAAAACCAAAGATATGAACAAGAATATAGTTAGCCTTACTAATAAGGGACAAGTTTTTCTCTTCCCTTTCCCACGGTAACCTGGAAGACCCAGATTTGACAGAAAACAGATGCATCACCAAGTTTTAGCAGAACTGTTTGCAGAGAAATCACTGAGTCCATAACAATGCTGAAACCAGTTCAGGCAAAGATGTCTAAGAAAATCCTTTTATTCAACAAGTTTAAGTTTACACATTTTTGGCTGATGTAACATACTTAGTTAAAAAGTCCTTCAGCCTGGAAATGTGCATCATTTCCTTCATGGTGGTGTCTCTGCTCCTCAGCTGGACCACTCCATTCTCTAGAGTGCCATCACTTACCAAGACCATGAAGGGAATACTCATCTCATCATACCTGCAGAGAGAAGAACCCACCTGTCACTGCTTTTGGTGCATGGAAAAAAAAAAGATAATTTACATAAAAATGACCATAAACTGTAAATATTTAATTTTACTGTATTGCACTAAGTCCAGTGTGACACCTTCAGTTTTCTTGTTGTCATTCCTTGCTTTCTGATTACATTTCTTTAAATTTCTTAGCTACTTTAGTATATAAAAAGAATCTTATTTAGTAACCTATTAAAAGAGTATTTTTGTAAAAGCAGAATTTATCTTTATGACTTTGTTTTACTGCACATAAACAAATAGTTGCTTTTTTTTTTCTCTCAGAAAAAATCACTCATCAAGATGACATGATGAGCCATATCCCCACATTCAATCCTGGTGAACAAATCATACATGAAGCCCCCAAATGGGATAGCTGCTTTTACATCCACAATCAGTTCCATCACATCACTAATGGCAGTGCTTTCAGGCTTGGAAGAACTGTCAAGTTCAAGACTAGACACAGTGGGCTGTTTGAAATAGTGCTTAAGAATGAAACACAGAATCAGAGCAGATGCAAAAATGGGGGTGAGGATGGGAAACAGTTCTTTCTGCAAGTTTATAATTCACCTGAAGTCATTTGTTTTCTACATGGGAGTTTTTAAAAGACATTTCACAGTTCCAGGGATATAACAGTAACACGTGAAAGGCTTCTACTTTACTTAATTTCAAAAATCATTTGATATATGATTTTCATAATAAAACTAATGAATCCAAGTCCATAGTTCAGGATCCACACCTTCAGTCATTTACTGCATTCAGCGAGTTCCTACTGAAAAAGGCATATTTACAGCAGACCACAGAAAGTCATCTTTGACCTTCATAGTTTAATTTACAACAGACTGTTTCTCCTTACTTTGTATAAAGATGTTCCTGAGATGTGTGCACAGTTTCCAGATAACCTGGCCATACAGAAATTCCATTTTCTGTCAGTTCATTGAACAATCCTTGACAAACCTGTGTTCATTTAAAAACAAAAGTTAAAAGACAGACTTTGAGGGTTGGAGACTCTATACAAAGAAACCATTAAAACTCTTAACATGTATGGTATTAACATTCCTAGCTGGTGTTAATTTGCTGGCTGAAATAATCTCAAATCAGAAAGCAGCCTGGCAGTTCTGTCTCCACTTCTGTTTAAAAACATGCCAGTGTAGGTTTCCTCCCTTCCACGGGGACTTCATGACTGACTTAAATGAAAACTTTTTAAAAATCCTTCTGAACATGCAACTCATGCATTAAGATAGTTCTGAAAGATTAAGAAGCTGAGAGGGATGGTGTTATTTTCCTTAATTTTGCATGGGACAAGCATCTATTGTGCCAAAAGCAGTTGTGTCCACACAAGGAATTGCCTGCAGTGAATTCCTTTGACTGTGACCCACAAGCTGCAGAGGAG
The DNA here is from genome assembly GCA_013401135.1 of Cettia cetti. Classification (NCBI taxonomy): domain Eukaryota; kingdom Metazoa; phylum Chordata; class Aves; order Passeriformes; family Sylviidae; genus Cettia; species Cettia cetti. The sequence continues at coordinate 60,371 of VZUI01040584.1, forward strand.
GAGCACCATGAACTCTGCACAACCAAGAATCTCCAGGAGCCAAAGAAGCAGCATGATTTTCCTTAACATAAACAGTGTCTGAATTGTAACAGATTACATGGAGAGTCAATGCTCAAAATTAAAATATTCTCTTACAACATACCTGCCTCAGCTCTGTTGTTGGACCTTTTCCTACATCCAAGGCCACTTTAATGGGTGCTAAGCAAGGATGAAGCTTAAGTACCTAATAAATTTACAAAACCCAAAAGATTACTAAATGTATTTATCATGCAATTTTAAACAGAACTAGGAAACAGCAATTTTTTAAAAATCAAAATCCTGAATTAGAAGCAAGCTATATTTTATGCAATGAGCACACAGCCCAGCTACACTCACATGGCAGAAATTACTCATTTTGGCTGATTTCCAGAAACGAGATGAAGGTTTGTTAGCAGAGCTCCATCATCTTGAATGGAGCCAGAGTGCTGAGAGACAGCCCAGCAGGCAGTTCCCATCCAGTTACTGCCTGTTCTTAAAGCCCAAACAGCTGCCAGCCAGCACTCAAACTCCAGAGAGCAGGGTAAAAGTGGGGAGAAAGATGGTCCTTGGGGAAATGCCCCATTACCACCTCTCACCCACTTTTCCTACTCTTCTCAACCACTTTCAAATGCTGCTGGAAAAGACAAATTGCTCTTTCCCACAAACTGCAGCTGCATTTCAGTTTTTCTTAACTCCATCACTTGCATGGCAAGAGCCTACCTACTGATCAGAGAGAAGGGTAAAACAGGAAAGGGAACCTCAGAATGAGAAAAAACTGCTTATGTGGGTGACAGGGAGCACAGGGGCTCTGCCATGGGGCCAGCCTGGTGCTACCAGTGAGAGGGTTCAGTCTGCACCCATTGGGAAGGGATCAGGATGGCCACACAGAAAATGAGATTGCCATGCTTGAATTTACCACATTATCTGAGGGAGTTGGATGCATTTTCTCACATTTTCTACATGAAATTACCTTTCTCTGTGATTTTTTCTTTGCTGTTAAGGGATTCTCAACTAGCTGCAGAGAATCAAAGAGATATGCTAATACTCCTCTGTCCAGATTCCCATTCACAGACAGAACATGAGGGATGACATTCTTCCTTCCATCTCGGCCCTGAAGAGAAAAAAACCCATGTAGGAATACATCAAAGATTGTCCCCAAAAGCTTTTTGCTTGCTTTAAGTGTATAATGAAACACTGAGCTCAAGCACTCTTATTACATTTAAAATACAGACATTTATTTAAAATATTACCAGCAATCTTAGCAGTGTATCTGTAACCATGTAAGACTGTAACAGTGGGGAAAGCAGGTCAGGGCAGGATGGGATTAGTTTCTTGCTCTGCCACTTTGATCATAAATTTAAATCTATGGCAAATACACTTGAAACCCTGCATTGTCTTTTGGAGGTTTGTAGGCTACTTCCAAGTGACCATGAGTCCCCACATTCCGAGAAATCCCTAGGTAACCCAGTTTTGTAGAAATAAACTGCAACAGCAGGAAAGACAGGACTGTCATGAGAAGGTTGCAATTTACTGGTAAAATACAAAGTTACTCTGGTTTTGTTTAACTCCAAACATTGCCATTTATTAGAGGTTTGTTCCTCTTCAACTTATTCAGTGGAGAGGTTACCCTCTGGTCCATCCCCACTTTTTCTATAAAGCCATTTTTATAACTCATTGATCTACAAAAACTTAAACATATGTGAAAGTGAAAAAGCTACAGCAGGAAAAGAAATCCCCACATTTACAGGCTTTTTGATGCAAACAGAAGAGTGTAAAACACAGTCTGAGTTTTGTGTTTACATCTGTTCACAAATACAGGTACAGTATGCCACTGACAACAGCTGTCCTGTCAACAGGGCTCATTTCTAATTTTGAAGAATTCCTTGGGGAAAAAAAAATACCAAACACTTTATCAGCTTTTGAAAATGAAGGTCTGACTGCAGAGTATCAACTGTACTACTTTTGCAGCAAATGAATAAAAAGCCAGCCAGATGCTAAGCAACCGGATCAGCAAAGAACCATTTCTCTCACACATTACCATCTTTATCAGGAAATATGTTTAATACAGTAAAGCTTACAAGTAATTTTAATCTCTCTCCTGGATACAGCTGTAACAGTTCAGTATCACCAAGGTTCTTCAATGTTTCTATTGTTTCTGTCCCCCAAGGAAATCGGTAATGTAACTTAAATCCTCTTCTGCCTTCTTCATCCTGAAAGTCGCTGCTGCTGAAGTTAGACGGGCCTACAGCAAACTGAGAAAAAGAGGTGTAAGAGCTGGTCACTACTGTGAATCCCATAATAACTACAAAAAACAAGTCTGCAATGCAAACTGAAGCCTGTGATGTTCAGCAAAAAGTTTTTATAAGTACAAGCCCAAATCTCTTGGTTATTTTATGGCATTTTCATCTCACACCACTGACAAACACAAAACATTTGCCTTTCTGCAAGTCACGTTATAAACTACTTATCAGGTTTGTCATCAGCTTCAGTAGCTTCTCAATTTCCATGAGAAATGCACCTATTTCAGTGCCTAGCACAGGCTAGCAATGTAAGGTCATAAAACCAAGCAGGGTGACTATTCCCCCTGAGACATAAAGGAGCAGGCCAAGATTCCCCATGGATATGGTGCTGTTACCTTTCTCCACCACTGGAGCCTCTGGCGTAGCCAGTAATCGAGCCACTGTCCTGCAGTCCTGGGTGAACTAAACCACGCAAGCAAAGACGTGGTCCTCTCGCCTATTCTTTAAACAACAGCAAGGGCAGCAAGTTTACACTTTGGGAAATAACAGAGGAAAAGCATGAAACTGCATTCAAAAATAACCCAAAAAGTTAAACAGTTGCTTAAGGTATGATAAGGGATTAACTCCTCTATTACTCTACCTTGTAAGGTTTTTGTTGTGCTGTTTATTTTCTGGAATGGAATGTTCACTTTCTGGGACAGAATGAAAGCACACTCCAATTTGAGCAAACCCACAGGGCAGTCTTCTGTTCACCAGCTCTAAGCAGCTGACATATTGTGCCAGAATACCTACAAAAGACAAAGCCCCGATTCTAGCGGCCACAGGGAAGTTTTTGATGTTTTAACTCTACCAAGAATAAACGAACATACTATACACGTGTTGTTTGTACATACAATCCCGCTATCTTTACTAGCATTGATGCTTTGCATACATGGGCTCAGCATCCTCTGGGCACGCTGATTTTAATGTACTTTTCCCCAAATAACAGGGAGCCCATATGCTGCCCACCTGTGCTGGTCAGGTGCTTGAAAAGCACACAAACTGACAGCCTACAGAAAGAACATTCCCGGCGCACAAGCGCAGCCGGAAAAATCCCTTAAATGTAGCTGCTTCATTCCCAGGAAGAAACTGGTGCGCAGGGTGCAGGCTGTGCGGAGGCGCCCGGGACCTACCAGGCAGGAGGCTCCCCCGCAGCACCCCCGCGGCCCCCAGCACTTCTTCCACGGCCGGGCCGCCAGGGTTCTGCCCACAGTCCCGGAGGGCTTCGCGCAGCGTCTCCGGGTGCAGCAGCCGCAGCCCCTGAGCGTCCCGCCGGGCACCGGGCGGGCCGTGGAGCGGGGCGTCCACGGGGAACACCTGCTCCCGCACGGGCAGCGCCGAGTCCCACCACTGCGCCGCCAGGTTGGCGCGCAGCGCCGCGCCCAGCGGCCCGAAGCCGGGGTGGCGGCCGCTCAGGTAGGCGCTCCAGGGCAGCGGCCCCGCGCCGCCCCGTAGGAAGCACCGCCGCCAGCACACCTCCAGCAGCTCCGCCCCGCCCGCTGCTTCGGCATCACCACCGCCCTCCGAGTACGGCCGCGCCGAGCATCCGGCCGGCTGCGCCCGCTCTGGTACTCGCCGCCGCTTGGGCTGCGCTAGGGCGGCGCGGCCGCACCAGAGGCAGCCTTGGCGAGAGCCCAGCGCCATCTTGCCGCTCCCTCACGGCGCGGCTGGGAGGGGGAGAGGGGAAAGCGGGGGGTGGGGGCAGCCATTGCGCACGCGCAGAGCCCCGAGCGGGGAGCGGGGCGGGGAGGAAAAAAAAACAAAAACAAACCCACGGCGGCTGCACATGCGCGGGCCGAAGGTCAGGGACCCTCCGAGGTGAATTTTCTGTCCCCAGGCTGAATCTTCTCACCTTTTTAACCGTAATGACGCTGGCAGATAACTTCTACTAAAGGAATTGGTGTCTTGGAGCTGAATTTTCTCGCCTTTTGTAAACATAACTAATGCTGTCAGGTAACTTATACAATAGAAGTTGCGTAATAAAAACTCGTTTCAAGCATTGGGGTAAGATTACATCACACAAATAAACATCCAGCGGGGAGGCGGAGAATGTAAATTACATAGGTGGGTTCGTGTACGTTTTACTGAAAAAAGATGTAACTTTTTGCCCCTTGGTGTGCTTGATACGTGACATCGACGCTGAGCCTCGCGCAGAATAAACAATGTCTCTTTTATTAACCAAACTCGTTTAGAGAGCTCCCAACATCGGCACCAAGGCCGCACGTGCCAAGGGTCACATCTGGCCTGCGCCTGTGGGAGAGGGGCGTCCAGCGCTCCCCGGAGGGGGACGATGGGACAGACCCTGCCCTCGCTGGCACCGGAACAGGCTGCAGCTGCACGGGAACATTCCTGGGGAAAAGCCTCCCTGGAGCCCATCGGGGCAGCAGGGCCGAGGCACATGAAGGCAGAAGGCAGACTCAGGCGTAGGCGGCACCCCGGAGCCGCTGCCAAGAGCGCTGGCGAGGACCCCGGGCTCCCCGCGGCCGCTCGGGTTGGCGCTGGCAGAGCGCCGGCAGCGCAGTGGAAATTTCCATACTCGCTGCAGCACGAGCCGGCGGCGGTGCCGAGAGGCGGGGCCGAGGCAGGAACCATTCCGCGAGCCGCAGGCAGGAAAGGCTCGGGCTGGGATAATCCCCGCGCCGGTTCGGGCGGCGCAGCCCCCTCCCCCGGGCCCGGCGCTGCCGAGCCGCGTTAGTAGGGCACTGGGTCAGCGGCAGGAGCCGCTACTCCCGCCCGAACAAGCATTGCAGGCAAGGTTAGTTCGAAGGCAGACTTGCCATGGGCTCAATCCTGCCAGAGTAACACTGGCGGTAATGTCAAGCTTGCTTAGTAGAGCTTTTCATTATTTTATGTGCAAATGTTACATTTTCCCCCTAAGGAAACACTACCCCACGCAAAGGGTCGTTTGGAAAGAGTATAAAATACAGAGAAAACCTCTTTCCGTGGTTTAAGTTTTGCATCACTGTTAAGACTCTCATCTCTCAATTTTAATCCACAAGCTATAAATGTACAATTTTTTAATATAAAAAAAAAATTAAAACCCAAAACTACAAAACCAGCTTTTCAATGCACTTTGTTTCAGGTAACTGACCTAGAAACTTGCACATTAAGTCATACTTCAGTGATAATAATCTACTTCCTTGTTTTTTCACCCCTGGTGACACCAAGCACTGTTCCAAAACAAATAGAAGAAAAAAACCCCCACCCCTGCTCTGCTCCCCCACAAAAAAAAAACCAAAAAAAACCAAACCAAAATACATTGCCACCTGCAGTTTTAGACTGCAGTGGGGTAGTTCTAAGCCTCCAGCTGGAGTTCTCAAAACAGGAGTGAAAGATCACAGAATACTTTACAGTGATAGAACTTTACAGAAAGGGAGGAAATATTCAAGAGCCAGATAAGGCTGATTAGAGAACATCACAAGCTGAGCCCCAGAGGGAAATAGTAATCAAGGAGTGAGCACAGACTAAGCAAAAAGTGAAAAATACAAAGCTAACTTAGGTTCAAAATAACATAAGAATGTTGTAGATTTAACTTTGAACACATTAAGTGTTGTTGAACTTAAAACTCATCACTGTTAGTCATAAACAAAAGGGAGGAACTGAAAGTTAATACTAACTGGAATTTTAATACACTGTGCTTAAAATCATTAAGCACTTTAACGCCGGGATCAAGTATTATTCCAGTTCTACTCATCAAGGAAATGCTGTTGCTTCACTCAGCATGGGCAGTGCTTTGAGATTAGAGAGTCATTTGCACATATTAGAAGTCCTTAGGAAAAAAAACCCAAAATCATGAGGCATCTACATGGATCAGCAGCCCACTTCCCTCCCGCCACTTCCATAAAGAAATCACTGCTCAATACCAGTTTAAGTATAACTTGAAGTTTTAATACTAAGATCTTCCCGTTTCTCTGAAGCTCAGAAGCCTGCATGCTAACTCACAACGCCTGGCAGCTGTGGGTACACAACACTCAAGCCTGGTCTGCACATATGCTCGTGTGAAGGCGACGGTTAAGGTGCTGCAGAAGCTTCCTACGCTTGTAGCAGCTCGTTAGCAACACCACTACAGTTTTTCTTTTCCAAGAACTGGCCCTACGCTAGTGAGACAAGGAAGAACACAGTTTCCAATACTTTCTTAGAAGCCAGCTTTAATTTTCTTCCCCTTTGAAGCAGAGCCTGCCATGCTAAGCAATCTAGCCCAATCAAGGCAAGGCTGGTATTTGTATAAGCTTAAATGTTTAATCAGACACAGTTGAGAAACCTTTCTAGAATTTAATATAAAAACATTTGACATTTTGTTAATGTAAAGTTGTGCACATGTTGAGAAAATTGTCATCTGAAAGAAAAATCGGTCTTCAAATATCTTTATTGGAAGGCCATGCACTGCCTTCTGTTACTGTATTTCAAATCACTGTACATTTACTTTGAAAACACTGTCTGCATTTTCTAGTACAAAAAACTAAAAATTGTTTCAGGAATGTAGAGAAATATTCAACTTAAATAGCGAAAAAGTGCACCATAATTACTGCTGCACTGCAGTCATTTCTGCATTTCCCATTTCTTAAATAACTATCCTGTTTTGATAACACACAATATAAAGAGCAATTATGAAAAACTGAGACATTTAAATACACTAAGTTATTGAGAATAACTTGTGGGCATGGGGTAACCTATCATAGGAGCAGCACCAGTGGCAGGATAGGCATACTGCTGCTGGTTCATGCCGTTGTGCATGTTGGCAATGTTACTGCCGTACTGCTGCTCGTAGCCGTTCTGGTACGCTCCTGCGGGGTTACCGCCGGCCCTGAAGCCGGCCTGCATGCCTGCAGCTGCAAAGCCATTCCCAAAGGGAGTTCCATTGCTGAAACTCTGGGCGCTGTAAGCCCCGTTTTGGGTTTTTGCTCCGAAGTCTCTCTTGCCTAGCGCACCATAGGTTCTCTCAAAGTTCTCCCTCTCTCTAAAACTACTAAATCCACCCCTTTTGCCCGCAGAGTATCTGTCACGTCGGTCACCTCGGGAACGACCTAGTGAAAGAGACAAGACAGTTATGTGTATTATAAAGGCTCTTCGGCTAAGCACCGTTTATTTTCTGTCCCAGCAATTGAAACCTACTATAAAAGCTTTCCAGGTGCTCGCTGGACTCACTAGATAAAGCTGTCTTCTCAGGAGTCATACACTCTCCCCCGTAAGACAAATTGTGGCATCAAGGCAAAAAGTGACTTTTACCTTGCCAGCAGGACACTTGGGTGTCCTCTTTCCAAGCCATAGGATACAAAGCCACAAAACTGAGTCCACAAGTGTTTTACTTCAGGGCAAATAAGAAGCACCTCTTTGGCCTGCCCTAGCCATAGGTGCACCACAGCATAGGCTGGGAGCATTTGCATGCTTTTTGCTTTTGTACTGATAAATACCTTCTGAGGTCACAGTAACTGGTAACTAAACCACCTTCCACATTTATTTTGAAGAGAGGCTGCAAGTGGAATCTGAAGTTTCCATTTTGTTCTGAGAGGAAATCTATGCACTGAGATCAAGAACAGCCCTTACCTGAACCTCTGTCTTCAACCAGCTGGAGCAATTTGGGGTTGATGGCTTGATTAGCCTCCCGAAGCACAGAGATGAGGTCATTTACTTGCTTAATATTGTTAGGAGTAAAGAATGTGTATGCTGTGCCTGTTTTGGTACTGCGGGCAGTTCGTCCAATTCGGTGGATATAGTCCTCTGAGGAGTTAGGGTAGTCATAATTGATGACAAATTTCACATCTTCCACATCTGTAAAGTGTTGCAGTGTGGCAAAAAGCGAGGTACAAAGTTTTGCACACCACAACAGCCAAATCGAAGATAAACATTAGACAAGAGTATTTTAAAGGGAATAATGGCTGCAAAGAACAGTGTTAGAATCATCCATTTCTGCAAGAGTATAGTGGAAGAGAAAAGTTACGCACAACTCCATCTGATCCCGTTCTCATTACCCACCCTGTGATCCAAAACCTTACCATAAAGGAGTGTGCATTTGCTTGTCATTCCCAACTCAAGTGTCCCCTTTACAAATCATCAAGTGACATCTGAAAGCTTCTTGCAGTAGGGCCACTAAAGCTCACAGCAGCCTCTTCATGTGCTCATTTGAGGACCTTAGAGTAAAAACATACAAGGTCCTTCACATACACACTCATTAGAAGCTCAAAAAAAAGGGGCCACACTGCTCGTCTTGCCAAGACCTTTGAACCGCAGCTGCAAGAAAAACATACCTGACCCCCAAAGTCACCAAGTTGTTTTTATGCACTGTGTCTCGTCTAGGCAAGCGCTTCCAAGAAGCCAGGGTTCACTTGAGAATGGGTCTCTCTCTGGCAGGTCTCGACATGACGACTATGTATAGGTGGAGGAACTTCGACTTTCAAAGGCATTGAAAAGCCATTGCTTTCCTGCCCCACTTGTTAAGTGAGAGGTGGACTTTTATTCTCAGATTTCATGTGCCAGTACTCACCAATTTGTACAAGGCTTAGTGCATTTTAAAGCTGCTCTCTCCATTTCATGGTTGAAAAAATTTCATTGAACATTGAAGTTTAAAATTATGTTCTTCAACATTTCAAAAAACTCACTGAAATTCAAAGACCCACAGATCACAGCAGACAGTATGCACAAAACTAACAGTACTGCACCATGGCAAATCATGCAAAGCATGGAAAGAAGAGAAATACCAGGGCAAAGTGAACTGTGAATGAAACTGCTTATTTCATGAGAGAACAGTTTATGGGGTAGTAGTTTAAAGGATGATCTTTGCTTTTTGAAGATTACTGGCACACAATGCTCTCAGCTTTCACCTCTCTATTTGACTGGAAGCAGCCAGCCGATCATTTCCACTAGTCCTCCATCCCCCTCGAGTCCTCCGATTGTCATGCCTAGGCCTTGCCACAAAGACTGCACCTTTATGTGAAGAAAACTTAGAAAAATGCAGAGGTTAAAGAAAGCAATAGACTTTCTTTAAAAGCTTTGGGCAACTGGCATTACTTTTAGTTTTACTAACCTAGACCTCTGGATGCAACATCTGTAGCAATCAGGATTGGTGCTTTTCCATGTTTGAATTCTGTAACACAAGAAGTGAATTAATTTTTTCCTTAAGTAGCACACATCAGGTACTCGCAGAAATTGCTGAAACACTCACCATTTAGAACCCAGTCCCGCTCCTGCTGACTTTTATCACCGTGAATACCCATCGCTGGCCACCTGAAAACACAGAACTCAACTGTCAAAGGCTGGGCTACAGGCAAATTCCAGTCTGAGCATTGTAACTGACAGCTGGTGTCACTCTCTGACAGTTTTGATTCTTAACTGTAAGTAAAAAGTGAAGTCTCAGCTACTACTCACCCATCTCTCCTCATTTTTCTGGTAAGATCATCACAACGCCTTTTGGTTTCCACAAAAACAATTGTTTTGTTTTCCTTCTCGCTCATGATTTCTTCCATCAAACGAATAAGCCTGTTATTGAGAGATTATGGTTAGAGCTTGGACTGCATTCTATTGTACAAGTTTAAACTGATTTCTTGCCTTTTTTTAAGTCATCTCAGACTGATGGCAAAAATCCATCAAAATAAAGCATTTATTTCACAGTTCATAAGGTAAAATTGACAGGAAACACAAAACTGTTTCCCCCCAAGGACTACTTACTTGTCATCTTTCTCTACGTCATGACACACATCCACAATCTGAAGAATGTTGTGGTTTGCACTCAGTTCCAGTGCACCGATGTTGATGTGCACATATTCTTTCAGGAAATCTTCAGCCAGCTGCCTCACTTCCTTAGGCCATGTGGCACTCCACATCAAAGTCTGCCTGTCAGGCTGCAGAAGATCAAATCAATGAAAGATCAATATAGGATTAAGTTAAATGCCCAACCAAAACTACCCAGGTTTGCACTGCCCTTGCTTTAAAAAGGGTAATGGCAGTAGTTTACATCTGCTATAGAGATAAATGCATGAATCCTTTATACTCACTCTTATCTGATCCACAATTTTTCTGATCTGAGGTTCAAATCCCATGTCAAGCATCCTGTCAGCTTCATCAAGGACAAGGTAAGTACACCTCCTGAGATTGGTCTTTCCAGCTTCTAAGAAGTCTATAAGTCTTCCAGGTGTTGCAATGCAGATTTCCACACCTAAAACCAAGCAGTCCTGTCAGCTGAAGCAGTTTCCACACTGCCTCAGACAGAGATGCACCAAGGCTGATCCATACCTCTTTCCAGGTCACGGATTTGTGGTCCCTTTGGAGCACCTCCATAAATGCACGTGGACTTCAAACGACACGCTCTGCTGTACTCAGCAGCCACCTGCTGCACTTGCTGGGCCAGTTCACGGGTTGGTGCCAACACAAGACACTAGAAATAGGATGTCCAGCTTTTAGTGCAATGCCCATTGGAAGATCATACTCTGACACTAATTTTGAGTGTAAAGTTCAGTGCCAAATTGACTGAACATTATTTAAGTAGCCAAAACCAGTAAACTGCCACTAAACACAGACCAAACATGTGAAAGATGCCAAAGTCACTAGCTTCCAGGTGAAAGCAATTTCCAAAATATAACCCAAAACTGAACAACTACTTGTGTTCTGTACTATTTTCAGGATAATCCAATCAGAGCTAATAGAATCTGCTTGGGAAACTACCCCAACAGAGAAACATGTTATTCATAGAGAAATAGAATGCAGCTATGCACTCTTAGGAGTATGGCCAACTGGGACTATAAACACAGTCCCATTCCCTAGAAATTAAAATCCCCTTTCCTTTAGGAATACTCACAATAGGTCCATCTCCTCGCTCCAGGAATGGCTGATGATTAATATGCACAATGGCAGGCAGTAAGTACTGTTTGGAATAAAGAAAAATCTCATTACAATCTTTTTTCCAGAAGTGTTCACCCTGCAGTAGGCTAGGCCAAACTGCCACTGCTGAAATCCAGCAGTATTCCAGGCTATAATCAAAACTTACAGAGAGTGTTTTCCCTGATCCAGTCTGTGCCACTCCAACCATATCCAATCCACTCAATGCAACAGGCCAACCTTGTGCTTGAATAGCAGTTGGTTCAGTGAAGTTCTGCCTCTGAATGACTTCCATAACATTTGCTTGAAGAGAAAATTTAAACATATGGATTCAGATGCCACTCTAATCCAGCCAGCCTGAAGAATAACCAATAAGCTGGTCTTCACTTACCAGGGAAGTTTGCTTCATAAAAGTTGATAATTGGTTTTGGACAGTTATGGCCCCTAACTGTGACCTCTTTGCTCGCTCTGTACTGTTCAACTTCTTGCTGCAAAACAAAACATCCCTTATTGGAAGTAAGCTCTGATACCAAAGTTATACTTTAAGTTACCTCATCTGTGCCTGCTGGGCCCCATGACCCTCAACATGTTTGCACTTTCTGTTTACTTTTGCTCGAGCCAGATCAGGTACATACCGCAGTACGTCTAACAACATCCGGATGTTCTTGGTAGAAGTTCTTCTCAAATTTGGGCAGTTCATCCAAGTTCCATTTCTTTTTTGTAAGTTTCTCCCCAGGGTTTCCAAATTTCTTCCCAGAGAGAGGTCCACCTCTACTTCCTCCAAAACGAGGGGCTCCAAACCTACGGAAAACGAACATAACACAGAATGCAAGAGAAACATTTTGGTCCTCCTCCTGAACAACTTTACCACCATCTTTGCAGTCCACCCACAATGGTGGATTTTACAATTAAGACGTATAAATTCTACCTACTGAAGTTTCACGACACTAGAACTTCAAACCCATGCTTTAAGCTGCGGATACCACAATCTGCCTGCCCGCAATTCTTATTCAGAAGGTAAGGTAACTGTGTCTTTCCCACATCCGTACAATACAATAGAAGAGCAAGCTACGACAAGCAAAGTAAGGCATTAAAACCTTATCACTACCCCGTGATCAAAATGGTTTCCCGTCCTAGTGACACTCGTATTGCTGAAGGCAGGCAGGGGGAGTTATGAAACCTTCGGTAACTTTCCCGTAAGCCCTTTTTTTTTTTATGTCCCAATCGACAGACTTCTTTCAACAACGATATTTTATGACCCCAAGCGCTTTATTAGCATTTCAGGTTCGGTCCCTCCGTATGGAAAAGGCTGATCTCGAAAGCCCCGAGGCACAGCTCGGAGCCGCGCAGAGCCGTGCGCTGGATCAGAGCACGGGGCTCCCTCCCCCGCCCCGATCGCTTCCCAATTTCGGCCGGACGGGCGCTGGGAACGATCCTTCCCGGCACAACACAGCGCTCCCCGAGCGGCCGCTGCTTCCTGCCAGCGCTGTTTCCTTTGTCTCTCATTTCTGTCTACGCCACATTTTCCAGCCGCTGCCATTTTAGAGCCGGGGCTGGGCGGGGGGAGGAGGAACAAAGGCAGCAGCAGCACAGCCGGCATTTTGATTCCCCTCAGCCACCACATGGCGGGGCCGGCCATTAACATCCGCTTACACAACACAAAGCGGAGCCGACCGGCTCCTGCCGGCCACAGCCCGAGCCTTGGGAGGGGGAAGGGAGGGAAGGAGGGGAACCGCCCTGCCGAGAGCTCCCCAAGGCTTCGGCACCGCCAACCCACTGACCCACAAACCTCCAGATCGCCCGCCGCTTTCAGCGGGGGGAATCGGGCTCTGCAGGGAATATCCCGGCTGGGGGAGCGTCCCCAGGAGGGCGGGGGCAAATTTTTCTACCAAAAAAAAAAAAAAAAAAAAAATCTTTAAAATTCCCCCGAACTATTCTCAGGGGTCGCACACCCGCGGGGAGTGCTCTGAGGCGAAGGAACCGATACAGTCGCCCACAATCAATGGCCTAAAAAAGCCCGATACCCTCCACCCGGCCACCCCTCGCGGCGGGAGCGCTGAAGGAAGGGCTCAGCGCCCAACCCCCGCCCCGCCGCCATCTTAAACGTCTGAAAAACAACCCCGAGAGCCCCACGGGTTGGCTCAGAGTCCGGACGCTGGCGGCGGCTGGCGCCGGCCGTGCCCCCGGACTCACCCTCTATCCCTGTCGCTGGAATACCCGGGCATGGCGATGGTGGCGGTGGGCGAGGCGATTCCGGTCACTTAGAGTGGGTGGCGAAGGGTTCGACAAGTCCTGGCGCCGCTGACGGGGGCCGCTCACTGTGGGCGCCCGGCCGCGCGGACGCCGGTTATATACGGGGCAGCGGGGGCTGCCGGGACACGGCGCGTGACGCACGCGCAGGCCCCACCCCTGCCGTTATGTAAGCGGCCCGAGCCGGCCCGAGGCCCCGCCCCATTCGGCGTGGGCGTGGCCGCGGCTCGCCCGCTCGACCGGCTTTGAGCTCGCGGCCGGAAGTGCCCCCCCCATCGGGGAGCGCCCCCTACCCCCTGCCCGCGCCTGCGCGGGGCCGCAGCGGGCGGGAGCCTCGTTCTCGCTGAGGGCATCCCAGCCTGAGGGCGACGGAAATGGAGAAGTTTCTCTTCCAGCGTCCATAAGTGCAGGCTCTCGGCCGCCTGGCGTCTTCAGGGCGCAGCTCAGCTTCTCATAACTTTCGGTAGGGGCAGAGCCGGACCCTGATGTCCTCAGTGCAGTCCCCCAGTTCTCACAGATCTGTTTGTGAAAATCCTCCTGAAATAGCTCGAGAGGAGCCTGGGCTTTTAACTTATAAACATTTTAACTAATAACTGATACTTCACGGTAGCTTGGCCCCATTCCTACCTGTGACTTTCGCTCTCGGAAGGAGCCAGATGTGCGGATCCTGGAGAGCCGGACGCAAAATAACGTCAAACTTCCTCAGGCCAGTTATTTTATGCTGCTACCCATTGCATTTTAAAAATGTTTATAAACATACACGTCAACAAATATTTATAAACACGTCTGTAAAGTTACCAGCGTTGTCTTTTAGAATTCCACACCAGGGCCAGTAACCTGAGTCAAAGGTCATCTGAGGTGCAGCGGTGCTGAAACGCTCAGAAGGCACTGAATAAAAAATCATTCAATAGCCCAAGTGGGCACTGCTGTTCAACCCCCGGCTTTGCCAGGGAAATGTCCAGCGACCTGAGGCTCTACACACACAAGAGTTGAAGTTTAAAACACAAACATCCACAGCCACCTGCTCCAGGCAGAGAGGGAAGAAATTAAAACAACATAAGGAAGGAGAAGTGCCATAACAACACTTCCCATTTATATCCTCCCACCTTCTAGCAATCTGTGCTTTAAGGCTTTTCTGGGACAAAAATAACTGTATTTGATGGCCATTTCTTCACATTTTGGTTATATTTATGCCCTTAGTTTGTAAGATACCATGACAATGTGTTTTACAGTTTCAGTGTATGCAACCTGAAAAACATTTACTTTCATTTTCATATTACTGGATAAGAACAAGGGGCACAAAACAATGAGTTAGTAGAAATGGTATTAATTTTTGTTTATTTGTACTGTTTGTGGACATTAGTATCTTCTAAGTCACATCCTTTATTAAAAAAATTATATGCAGTGTATTTTTCCCTCCTTTTAAAGTGATTCCACACTTCTAATTATCCTTGCTTTTTTTTTTTTCTTTATTGACAAGAAATTCACAGCATTTAAGATCTGGATCCCATACAGATCTACATAATGAAATTATAAAGATGTTTTTGTTCTGTTGTGTATTATTTTCTAGCTATTTTAAAATTGTTGCTAAGAACAGACCAAGGTTTGCAAAGACTAGAGGTCTGCATGATATTGTCCTAAAAGTAACACCTAAGTCAGGTCTATTTTGTTTATGAATAGCCATAGCTGTTTGACCCTCAGCAACCCCAAAACACCCCTATTAACACTCTCCACTTTCTGACCCTACAGGCTTCCTGTTCCTGAGTCTGAAAAAGATTTTTGCAAAGGCTAAAAAAATAACAAATTATCTTTTCTTGTTCTATTGCATTTATCTTGACACAGCTTAATTTGATTTTGTTTGTGTGTAACTTCATGGCTCCTCTTACTGTGCTGTTTAATCTTCCTAAGGTTTTAAAGAATTGAAAAGACTAAACAAAAACCCAGTCCCTGCCCCTTGCCTGCACGCAGTTAAGTCTGCAAGGAACTCCTTTCAATTTCCTTTGTAAAAAAGCTTCCTTATTTTTCTGTTCTACCCTCCTAAGTTAAACATCATTGATTTTTCCGTGTTCACTTAATTAGAACCAATACGTGGAAACAAATTAATACAGCTTTGCAGAACTGTGCATGTAGCAAACTGAAATCTGTATATTATTTTTAGTTTCTTTTCGATTGCACTGATCTGTGTTTGCTTACACACAACAAAAGCTCTTTTGTGTTCTAAGGTGGTGTGTGCGCTTAGATTTGGATCTACAAATGGCACCCGAGGGCTGCTGGAGCTAACACCGAGGTTTAATTGCTGCCAGTCGTTTTTACGGTCAAAATTGGGACCTCAGCTGCTTTTTGTCATGCTTGAGAAGCTTCACGATAAAGGGCACCATTTTTTTCTTTCAACATGGAAAACCCAGAATTCCTGAGGAGCGTGGAATACTGTTGCTCGGAAAGGAAAATAATAGACTTTCACCATCCGACCTGCCCAAAAAACTGTATGCTAGCAGCTAATACAGTAAGTTTCATTTCTAAATCTTATTTTTAATAAAGGTTTTAGCTCTCCGTTCATGTAGAAATGCTTTTGGGTTACCCTCTCAAACCTGTATCGTGCCAATTAACACCAACACCCGGTAATGGACATACCGGCCGGGAAACGTCCTGGGCCAGCCTACAAGGTCAAGTGCTAGAACTTTCCCCCGCTCCGCCCCCGCCCCAGGCCGGCCCTTTCCCCACCTCTTCCACCGAGATAACGCCAACTACCGCCTCCCGTTCAGGTGACGAAGGCGGAACCTCACGGACAAACAAACCACCCTCCCCCCCGCCGCCATTTTACGGTGCCAGGCGCGCTCGGCGGCCGGAGCGTCCCGGGGCTAGCCCGTTCTGCCCGGGGGCCTCGGCCCGCGGGGCCCGGTGGAGGCACCGGCCGGGCGGAGCCGGGAGGGGCCGGGCGGGGAACAGCGGGGCCGCACCGGGGGCGCCATTCACGTGACCGGGGAGCGGCGGGGAATGGCACGTGACCGGCGCTGCGGTTTGGCTCTGGGGCACGAGCTCGCGCTTTGCTCCCCGTTCCCGCTCCCAATCCAAACGCAGGCCTGTTCCCAATCCCGTTACTGCGGCGATCAGCCCCGCCCCGCTCCGGTAACTCCGGCCGTGACCGAGAGCACCGGACCCCCGTGGCGAGCGCGGGCCCGCCCCTTCCTGCGGCGCTGCCCAATGGGCGCCCAGGCCGCGGTTTAAATGGCGGGGGCGGGCCGGGGCCGTTGGTGCCGCCATGGGCAGCGCTGAGGGCGCAGGTAGGGCCGGGCCCCGGGGGGCTCCGAGCGCGGCTCAGCGGGGCCCGGCCCTGCGGGGGCTTGCGGTGGGGCGGGCCCCGCTCCCGGAGCCGCGGCCGGCCTGGTGCCCACAGAGCCGGGGGAGGCGAGCCGGAGAGCTTCCTTCTCCCTCATCGCCCCCCGCTGCTCGCACCGCTGGCACCATTTTATTCAGCTCTTTAAAGCTGTCCTTCTCTCGTGTTACGGCTTTTAAAACTCTTTGTGTTACCTTCTCTTCTTTCGTCTTTATTCCTTTCATGGCGACACTTTTAACTTAATAAAGCTACAGGTGAACAGCAGTTCAACAGCCTGAAATGGTGGAGATGCTACTTTAACCTTTAATGCATATGAAACTTAAAGTGATGTCTGGAACTGATGGAGGAGTAGAGGAAAGGAAAAGTAATACTCCTGTGTACAGAAGACTGAAAACTGTACAAATTAGTTTCTGGTGCAGTAATTCTGTAGTATTTCCTTCCAAAGGTGATTTATGCCTTCTCCAGTAAATTAAAGTTGTTAAAAGTTTTTAATTAAAGTTCTTAATACTTGTTAAAAATACGTGTCTTTCAAGGCACTTTGAACTCAGGACTCAACGTTTGGGGGAAATCAGGATATGAATGCACAGCTCATTGTGCTCAACAGAGTACTTGGTGGAACCCTGTCTGTTTTCTAGTAATCCTTAAATATTTAATTAAAGTAGAATTTACTTTTCATGAGGAGTATTTACATTAGTAGTGATGTCATTGCCTAAGACTATTAGAGAACCTGGGTTTGTAAGTGAAATTCATGTTTTCCAAAAAAGTGCCTGTCATTTCTGAGCATTGATAAATGGTGTATTAAAGCTTGGTTTGTTAACGTCTTGAAGGTTTAGAGTTCCTGGCTATGAGACCAGATTCAAATTTGTTTTTCATTACATGAAAAAAAAAGATAAAATTACCTGCCCAGCCTGTGGTACTTCGGTGCCTTTCACCTTCCAAGTCCTGTTGGGCTATGATTGCACTTGAACAGTGTTTAATATTTTGGATGGATGGAACAGCCTCCTGGGTTTGACCACCTCTGGTGGGGTCAAAGACACTTACAGGGATTACCTTTCAGTGTAAATAATCATGTCTTTGTTTCTATATCTTTCAATTCTGACATTAATGTTTTTCTTCTAAATAGATTGGGTTGATGTTGCCAATGATCTTTTAAGGACTTGTCACATAAACCAGCATATAAAGCATCTCTCAGAATGTGGTGCTGACATATTTGTTCATCTTTATGAGTCAATCTTAGGAGAAAAAGTACCAGGTAGGAATGATAATTGCTAAATCTGTTTTTTATTTTTGTCTCTGTATATTTTATGGCTAAATAAAATTGCAACTTGTAAAACTTCCTACAGATGCAGGGATTTAAAGTATTTGTGTCCTTCCAAAGACAAAAATAGAAAATTGTCATTCTTTAAGAAGATTTAAGTAATATTGGCCAATTTTATTTTAACTTTAGACTGCTGTGAATGGCAGCTATGAGGATAGCCACAACAAAACTATTGTAAATTAGGCTTTGAAAGCCATTTGTGGGCATAATTCTTTTGAAGGCTGTGAACTGGCTCATTTTATCTTACAGCAGTGTTAACCCTGAAGTCTGCTCTCATAAAATTCTTAATACTTACAGTCTGCTAAGAGCTGAGCTGTGATTTAATCCTGTTTTAACCAAATTCCACTGGACTTCAGAGATAACAACTAAGAAAATGCTTATGTATTTGTTTTGTTTATAAACTGTTATGTGTAGGAAGTGTCAGATTTCTAATTGCAGAAGATTTTAAGAGCACTGAGGTAAATAACTGGCACCTATTGAAGGTAGAAGTCCTGTTAAATATAAGTGTAGAACTAAAAATAATATTGTTGCTAATTAAGTAGAATACATTGCAGTGCAATTAGTGTGTGACAGGGAAAGAAGCCCTGCCCTAACACAAACTGCAATTCCAGTTTGATGATCTGTGTGTGTGCTGGGAGTGAAGGAGGAGAAATGCTTTAGTAGTCTCTGTTCCTGAATTTAATCCTGATAAAACCTTCACATCTTCCAAGGGGTGTTCTAAGTTTGCGCTCAGTATTTATAGAAAATTTTGTAGGACCATATAATAATTGGACTTTTCACCAAGGACATGAGGTACTGAACAGATGTTTACTTGTAAGGAGGAGTTAAAGTAGTTTCATTAAGGTACTTGCAACAAGCTATCCATTAAAATCTATGATTTATTTTAAATAGATTTCATTGCTACTCCAAGAAGCCAAGAGGATGATGCACATAATGTGCAAGCAATAATAGATTCCCTGGCATTGGATTATTTGCAGGTCAGCTTGTCTCACATCACAGGTGAGTGCCTGGTTTAATGAGACAAACACAGCTGAATGTCTGTGTGGTTTAATTTGAATGCTTTAAGAACCAGGTGTTAACCCAGCTTGCTTTCATACTTGCATGAAATATCTTCTTAGGGTAGTGGATGTCATCAGAACACTGACCCATTGCCTTGGACATCAGGTTATAAATTGAAACAGCAAGCAGAGAATAAATAAGAGAAAGGAGTGTTAAAGTTGACATCCAGCCATTCTTCATTTGGCTGCAAAAGTGTTACCTGAAATCTGTTACTGGCTCAGGCTTAGACACTGGGTTTTAAGACATGACCCTGGAGTTTCAAATGTGTTACTGTATTTTTAAAAGTTGATTAATAAAGAGTTGAACTGTGTTATCTGTACACAGATGATGGCCTTCCCTGAGGATTCCTGTGTGTGGTCTCACATAGCATAACCTGCAAAGAAGGAAAACTGCTTCATAAGAATTATCTCTGACTTTGGTGCCTGTACACAGTGGCTGGTGTTTGCAATCCTGCTGCCACTCCATAGCCTGCTTCAGTTTTATGTATCAGAAAAATATCAAATACCAATTGTCCCTGAAAACATCCCAGAATATTTATTTTAGGAGTGTGGAAGCAGTTACTGCATCAATAAACTTTCACTTACTGGAACTGAAAATATGCAAATTTAGAACTCTTAAAATACACTTTAGGCTTACCTGCATAGCCATAAATAAGTGACCAGGTGTCTTCTGAGCTGGCACCTTTACAAGAATTTCCAAGCAGTCTTCTGCAGAAAATGCCTGGTTTTGAGAATTTTTCTTCTGTGAAGTACTAATTATTAATAAGTGTCATTACCTTTTCTTAAGGTGAGAACATTGTGAAAGGAGACAAGGAATCTATCAAAAACCTCCTCGAAATATTTGATGGTTTGTTAGAGTATCTTAGAGAAGTCAGTGAAGCATCTTCTCAGACTGGAGGTGAGATGTAAACCCAAAGTGTGTCCAATGTAGCAAAGGTATATTTTGGGGTTTGTTATCTTATCAATGGAGAGAGTAAGGGGAGAGCACTTGGTGCCTGAGTTCCCTCCTGACCTTTTCCAGAGTGGGCAGAAGGAAGAGGCCAGTAGGAATGTTCAGTGCCTGTATTGCTTTTCCCTTCCCTCAGACTGCCAGTCTTGGTACCACAGTGGGTGTTAGTGGCTCAGATTTTCCCAGCTGCAAGTCTACAGTTTAATTCTTTTGAGGAAGAAAGGTTTATTAATAACTGGAACAAGGGGATATATGGTAGTGGTATAATTTTTCAAAATCTCCCATAAAAGTTGCCCCACCTCCTCTACCCTCCTCTCTCCCCTCCACCTCATGGGGAACATTACATGAGATAAAACATTACAATGTTGATATTACACATAATCTGCTTTGATGACATTGGAAGTAACACCTGTTAGTTTATGAGTAGAAATAGTTTTCATGAAAATAATTACCTCTTGGTTATTAACAGCTGAGATAAATGCACTGTCCAGTGATGAAATTCAATTTGCATCTCAAAAGCAGCTGGAAAGCACTGCTGATCAACTTACACAACATACACTACTCTCATCAGTTGAAAGGTAAGGAGAATTCTGAATATTTGCTTTCACATAGAGATTGACTGTCTTTGTGTATCTGTAGATAAATTAGGTTTTTTGTTGTATAGACACGCAGTGATTACATGTGCCAAAAGGAATGTGAGGTGACTCCTCTGGTTGGGCTAAAATTACACCTGGGACTTCTTTTGCCCTTGGAGAGTTGCTGATCTTGTTTCCTTTAAGTTTACTTTTTATGTGGAATGAAATAACTTGAAAACTTTGATCAGTTTTAAAGGCTGTATTTTCAAGATTGATTCGCTAAGCTGAGTTCAGTTTCTGGTTGTGACTCCTGCTCTGGTTTGCTCCGTGGCAGCAGGGCCATGTCCTGCACGGCTCCTCGGCAGCTCCATCTCGTGGGCTGAACGGGCAGAGGCCGAGAGAGGAAATATTTAATGGCTTTATGTTCCCCTTAGGGCCCAGTCAGAATATTTTATTCTAACTTGTGATACAGATGGCTCAGAATCTACCAGTGAATTAATTAAACTTGGAGATACTGCTTATTCATTTTCCAAGAGAGGGGAAGGTGAGTTTGGGTGAGAAAAAAATTTAAGACTCTTCTGTATTAAGACTTGTAGGCTTTTTTTTTGTTTTGTTTTGTTTCCTTTTAAAAAGTTGCTTTTCTTTCACATAAATACTGTTATAAATCCTTATTAAAAAAATCCCCAGACAACTCACAATAAGCAAATACATCTTGCTGAAGTTAAAATTTCTGGAAGCAAATACTCCAAGCATTATTTTTCATGATTCCTGCACTAGCTTACTTGGATAAAGGTTTGTTGTTTGAGTTCTAATTCAGTTCTATAAATGCATTTTATTTTGTTCACTAGAATAGGAGAATTTTGAAGGCTTTGTTTTATTTGTTACAGTGTAAGATGTATTATTTAAGACTGTAAAAAGACTTGAGTTCATTCTTAAAGAAGAATTGTTAGCAGCCCCTTCAAAACTTCATGGATGGCTCTGAAACGAATAATGTGCAGATGACTTAGATGGAGCTCATTCTTATTTCCTATTTTTCTATTCCTATAAGAATATTCTGATTCTTCCTGTTCTTATTGAAGATTCATCTCAAGTAGAGACATAAAGAAATATTATGAATTATGAACATATCATTAACTGATGCTTTATAGATCTTAATATTTTTAAACATCTCCTCCTAGAATTTCAGATGCCTGTACTGTGTCTAGCAGAAAAGGACACAGGGGTAGAAGAATCTGAAAGCCCAGAGGCTCTTGCAGCATTGCCCAGACAGTTCTCAGAAAGTGAAAGGGGGGTTGTAAAGGAAAGGGAAGATGGTGAGTATTGATTCTTCTGAAAACTCATGCACCTGATTTTGATTTAGGGGTGTAGGGATCTAGGGTAGTTTGGAGGAGAGCTTTAGTCATGAATGGAAACACTTTTGTCATGTTTTGAAATAAATTCTTTATAGAAATGTGATATTTTAGTCTCTCAGACTAGGCAAACTTTCATGATCTGGACTATTTCTGCTTAGCTAGGATTTGGCTTCAGCTAGGCTGTTTTTAATTGTCATTTGTATTCTTTTCTTTTGTGGTTCAAAACACTAAAAAGTCCTCGTGGAAGATTCTCACATCCCAAATCATGTTCTCAAGGCTGAAAAATGTTACAGCACTGTCCTATGCAATCCAACAAAGGTGGCAGCTCACATTAGCTTTCAGGACTTTATTTATGTGCACACAGTGCACAAAACACGTTCTTGCTTTCCCAGATAACACTTCAAGTTCTTTGTATTTGCCTCTTCAGGAGGGATGGAGTCTGTTCATGCTGCTGAACCTCCCAAAGGGAGTCTGAGTGCCTGTGCTACAAAACTGGGGGAGCCTATCCAGCAGGCAGTTCCTCTGCTGCCCCCCTTCCAGCCCTCGGATCCGGGATGGAGAGATTGCCACAGCTCCGACAGACAGGCAGCAGCTCTGGCTTGCAGTCGAGCTGGGAACATTCCTGCTGTAAGGAAAAACCTACCCTTTGATTATTTCATTCTCTTTTAGTAACCAATACTGCTTTCATTTGAAAACCTCCTGGTTTACTTGTAGAATGGGAATAGCTGGTTCCTGAAGAACACTTTTGAATGTGTCAGTTTATCTCAGTTCCAGGAATTTTGGATTGTGGATTCATTCTTCACTAAGTGTCCAGAGAGGAATTTAGTTGGAGGGATGTGTTTATTTTATACGTATATACATACACATCTCTACAGTCAATGCAACTGAGCAGTTTATAGTATAGTAAACAGAAGAATTATAGTGATTTTTATCTATCTATAAATTTAGCACTGATTTCCATTTGCAGGCAGACCTACTGTAGGACCTTCCTGTCAGCACTTTCCTGTGAATTTATAGAACACATCTTGCTTTTTATTTCAGACTGAAAAGTCACTTGCCCAAAAATTTGATGATGTTTCTGAGGGTCTTCCTCTATCAAGAAGGATCCCTGGTGAGAGAAAATTTTGCATCCTCTAGGGTAACTCTTAAATGTTATAATGTTGCATTTATTTTTACTGGCACCACAAGAAACATTGTTTTGAATCTACCAGTGCATTTTTTAAAAATCACCACAAGTTCCTATTTCTATCTCTGCTTTACAGAGAAAAAAAATAGGTTACTTTTAATCTATTCCCTGCCGTGGAAAAAAGTAATCCATGTCCCCAATTCAACTCCTTTCTTAGTTAATCCCGTTAAGATGGGCCTATACCACAGAAATCTCTTCCAGCAGATAAGTCCCATGGCTGAGCTTATTCTGAGCAGAGAACCATGGACCAAACAAGCCAGTTTCAATTCTAAGAAAGCCATTAACTGCTATTGTAGAAAAGGTTTAGAAGCAATTTTTTTTTCAGTACTCATTCTCTCTGTTGCCTTGGAAACACTGCTTACCTTTTTTAGTTTCCATAGCATTCCCATGACACTGAACATGAAAGACTGGAGAAATTACCAAAATGGATGTCACAACTGGGTAACCACAGTTGCTTTGTCATTCTGTTCTCTGAATAATTTGGATCCACACGCCCTGGCTCACATCTTTTTTCCTTGTTGCCCATATTTGTAGGCACAGTGCCATTAACTCACACTTACCTGTCATGTGCTTCTGCAGTGGGAGAGGATGCTGAGGACAATGTGACAAAGGTACATGTTGCATCTTTGTTTTTGGAATTTCAATCAATATTGTTTGATTTCTGTTAATTTGTCTGTTACCTTGTGGCACATCTTAGCTTATTTCAAACCTGCTTTGGACTTTCTTTCCCCACTATACCATCAGTGATGCAGTGTTGTTAGACTGTGATTATGTGCAGTCTGTGAGTTATGTCAGTTCTTAGTTCTTCCTGGAGTTGTTTGGTCCAAAGTGTACAGAGCCAGTACCCACAGAGTTCTATTTATCACAACCAACCAGTTACTGGTTATCTTGTGTATCAGCATTCTAAATTAGTGATAATTTGGGGGGTTTTGGCCAATAAAACTTAGATTTATTCGTTTTTATCGATCCATTAACTGCTTATTATATTCTCTCCTTCTATTTTCTTGCACTGTCCTTTGCTTTTCAAAAACTGAATAATGCAATAATGCAAAACCCACAAACTGATCAGGAGTTATCAGTCTGTGCCCATAGAAATGTCTGTAAACGAAGTTTTTCTCTGAAAACACAATTTTGCCTTGTGCAACCACAAGAGGTACTCACAGACTTTGCTTGTTCCAATAGTTTAAACAGCTTTTACTTCTACATTGTCTCTGAAACTCATTTTCCATTGGTGCCTTTCCCAGTATGTCCATGCCAAGCCCAAGTTACTCCAGTTAGAACAGAGAAGTTACCAGGCAGAACTAAACCAGTGCAGCTAAATGGCAAAGGACAAGACTCTGCTCCTTTGGCTTGCTGTGAACTGCAGCTCAGGCTGTACTAAGGGAAATTCAGCTTGTTTCCACTACCTGGAATCAGTCCCAGGCTGATGAGGTGGAATGTGGAGATACTCATTACCTTAACCTAGACCCTGTTCTGGTTCAGTGGTTTAGCTGTGAACTGATCGTCCATATTTTTGCTAGTCCATTTAAACATTAATTCTCTAAAGCACACTTATCTGCAGTCAGAAGCCTAAAAGTATAACTATTTTTATATATTTATACTCACAGGGTTTGAGCATCTCTACTCACACAATCTTTAAAACCTTCACTTACTCATTTTCCTAGGTGCCTCTGGTATGTGAGTCTTCTATATCCGCCTCCTCTTTTGAGGAAAATCTCTCACTACATGCTGAACAAGTAACAAGACCTGAATCTCAACACCAGCTTAGAACAACAAGGCAAGTTCAGATTTTTGGTATTGAACCACACTGGCACTTGGATTTCTGTGGCCAGCCAGCCCCCACCTCCCCTTTTAAATAAGATCATTTTTCCTTGGCTATGTGAAAGTGCAAGATTAATTCTAACAGAAAGATTTCCTGTTTCCCCTGACATATACTCATTTTGTTAACTATGGTTATAGGCATTTACACATTCTGCTTTACTTAATCCTCTAAAAATGTGCTTAGGCAAAAAGTGAACTGGAATTGTGTCAGATATGCTCATCATCAAGTTTTTAGAACAGAAATGAAATCTGTCTTTTCTGCTTTAGCAGATACGAGAATTCCACCACAGATTCAGTTGAAGATTCACTTTCCCACAGAACAACAAAGGAGAAGGTGCCTGAGCAAGAGTTTCACGAAAAATCAGACAATCTGTCTCGAAGGCTAAATGAACTAGATTTAGTAAGTGCAATCTCTTCTTTGTTGAGCTGAGCTATGCAGCTTTAGTAATGACAGTGGAGAGAACAAGAATCAGTGCAATATGATGAAAAGGAAATCTGCCACCTGGCTTTAGTTCATTCAAACTTTACAACTGTCTATTGAATCTGACCCCCCCCAAAAAAATCTACCCCTTAGATGTTGAAGAGAGCTTTGGGTGAGCACACAAGAGAAGAGGAGCTGACAGATGAGGACAGCCTGTCCCAGCACAGTGACAGTGTCATGGACTATGGCCGAAGGACAGCTCAGAGAGGTAACAATCCTTGTGCCAGTATTGGGATGGAAACAAATATAAAAGAAACCTTTTCATGTAAAGCTGCTACACTGAATTACAGTTAGTTCTAAGTTTTGTATTGCTAGTTCACTTCTATTTTGTCTTTGATCCAAACCTGAGCTACAGTAAACAAGTTTCCATTTAACACTTAACCTGTGGTAAAACTTTGCAAAAAAAAAAAAAAAAAATAGAAGGCAAACGGAGCTTCAGTAAAAAAATGTAGAGAGGGGAGGGACAGAGTACAAGCTCACAGGACTGTGGTTCTGAAAGGAGGGCCCAGTCACAATCCATTTCACTGGTTTGTCTCAGATACTCAGTGAATGATCTTTCCCTACAGACACATCACGTCCAAGGCGCCCGGGCAGGCCACGATCCCTCTCTCCAGCCTCACCCTCATCTCAGCACCAGGAACACAAACTGCGGGGTAGTGTGACAGGCCAAATAAAGACAATATGCAGCCACCTGCAGGAAGAAAGGGATGAAAGAACAAGAAAAGCAAAGGTAGTTTTTAGATTGGACCTTGTGGTAATTCTTGTCAACAGTTACAGTAAAACCATGAAAACACAACACTTTTATGATATGGGGGCATCTGGTCTCCTTTAGTTATCATATGCTGTTTTATCTGTAGCTTGCTGAGGAAGAGACTTAAACCCCAAATTTTACAAAAAAGAGTTCAAAGTGGAAGAAGCTACTTTGACCTGTGCAACAAACAGGTTAACAAGGTGACTGTATGGACTGATTATTTCCTCTGACAAATCCTTTTATTTTTGTTTTCTAGCTGGTCACTAAAGCTTATGAAAATGAGCTAAGAAATTTTGAAGCGAGGGAGAAGCATAGACTTGCAAAGTTCAAAGAAGCTGCCAAGGAAGTGGTAGGTGATGCACTGTGGGGATTGCTGGTTGTTTTATTTGATTTTTTTTTTTCTTTTAAAATTTGTCTAGATGTCTGTCCAGATACTTTTGAGTACAAAGCTTACTTGACTTCCAATGTCATAGTTACAACACTGTACAACTGAAGTAGTAACGTACTAATAATAGTGCTGCAAAAGAGCTAAGGTTATGCAATAATGAGATTTAACCTTTATTTGAACCCTGACCTGCATTTTGTAAATTCTGGTCTTCTGGAGAATCCAATGCAGTATGTCCAAGTTCTCATTCTAAAGTCTGAAAGACATTTAAATTCTGATGGCCAAACTGCGTTCTATCAGTGTTTCCCTTCTCATACCTGTTCTCCATCTGTTTTACATCTGCTCCTAAGGAACAAGAGTACAAAGAAAACGTCTTTCAAGAAGCTCCAAAAGTGTCTCAGCCAGTGAAAGTTTATTCTAGAAAAACCACACCTCAGTATCCCAAATACAGCCAGTGGATTCCAAAACGAGGGATCACAAAGCTAAAGCAAGCAGCTCCAAGTAAGAACTGCAGAACTGTACTTGGTGGAAAACTGGCATCTTTTGAAAGCATGGGTTGAACTCCAAGAATAAAGGCACCAGTCCAACATATACCAGTCAGCTGTAGCATTTTCCCTTCTTCTGACCTCTATATGTCTGGATTTTTGTAAGGGAAGATAATGCTTTAAGTAAATGTAAACCATTGGTGCACAATCAAATTGTCTCCCATTTGCTACTTCCTTAAAATCCCTTGGATTATTTTCAGGGCTCGTTTCCATTGCTGCTCTTCTTGTGCTTATTCCACTACAGTCTGAGCTCTCCTTTTGTTGTTTTTCTGAGCATGTATGAGATTTATAATTGGGCCTGTGGCTTGAGCTGAGCCACATACAGGTCACAGAGCAGGATCTGTCAGGACCCTGCCACTGTAGTGGTAATGCTGCCACTGGATCTGCTGAGCACGAGATGCTCCAAGAAAGCCAAGCTGCAAGTCCTAGGCCCTGTTTTGGTAACCAGGACTGTGCATACCTATGAATAAGTTCACCAGACAATCCCCTACATACCTGAATGTTGCTCAGCTACACTGCCTTTTTTTTTTTTTTTCAGTTTTTGAAGGCCATATACTTTGTAAATACCCTTTTGTTTCATCTCCCCATCATCTCTTCCTGCCAGAAAGATGAAAGATGTAATGGGAACGAGCTGGTTGCAAACCAGTTTATTTTGCACCTGTTTACTTGACCTGGATCTGTCATTGCCACTGCTGTGCTGGCTTTATTTTAGGTTGCTGCAACCAGAGAGAGAGAAAGCAATCACTGATTAGTGGTGGTCAGAACCACTTGAAGAAAGAAGGGGATCCCTGTCTTAGTTGGATGGGGTGGTAGGGAAATGACAGCTGAGCTATAAATTCAATCCTTCAGAGAAAACAAGAGATTGGGATTGCTTTTTCTGCTGCTGTACTGGCAGGATGATATGTCCTGCTGGGCTTAGCTTGACATGGTAACAGCAGCATGGCCTCTTTATACAGTGCTCAGAGTAAAATATTTCTTGACTTAGGCTGATGCAGTCTGGATGAATTTACAATTAAATGTCTTCTCCAGGAATTTATTGCTTACCGCTTTCTTTATCTTACAGTGACAATAAGAGACAATGACCTCCTCTTGCAGCTCCTGGAGGAGTTTCCCCACCTGCACATTTCCCCCCGTACTCTGAATAAAATGTGGCAGCGGCAGCTGGCACAAACTGCTCATCTTAGGGCACCTTCTGCCAGACCTAGACCAAAACTCCAGAATGAAGTGAGTGTTCTCATTCTTACCTGCTGAATGTCAGCAGAGATTCCCTGACAGGGCGCCTGCACACCCACAGCACAAAGGGGAAGCATGTTCTGTTAAATAGGATGTACAGATTTACATACATAGGTTCAACTTTTCATCAGCCACTTCAATATGGTTGTTCTTTTATACTGGTTTCTGGAGTACTGCCTAGGGTTGCTATTGCTTTTTTAAAAGCATTTTGTAATTTCCACTGCTAGTTCAGAACATCCTTTTAAAAGGGAATTACAAGATGCAAAAGTTGATTCACTTACACAAGGCAATTCTCGACCCAAACCCCAAAACACAGCAGAGGGGCAATATTTAAACCTGCTATATAGGACAGCTTATCCTGCAGCATGATGCAAGTAATTAGCTTTTTTTTTTTTAAACCTTCAGGTTGAACAAGCCTTGAGGAAACAGGAGCTGCTTGCTGCAATTATTAAGAGAGATCAAGATCACAGCAAGAGACTGGTATGTTCTTTGAAGACTATTTGTTACATAATGCAGAGATTTCACATGAAGCTAAAGTGGCTTTTTGTCTTACCACAACTTTTTATGCTTTTTGAGTAGCTGTGGTCTCAAAATGCAACATAATCTGTTGTGCAGCTACTGGGGTAGTGTGAATGGAATATTATTATACTGCACTGTTCCTCTAAAAGGTCAAACAAATTCTAAAAAATTGCAAGGAGGAGAAACTTGAGGTTGTGTTGCAGCTCCTGTGAAGTGCTGACTCCTCAGTTCTATAGTGATGTGACTTTGCTACATCAGTGGTGACTCATGCTTTGAACCATAACTGCAAAACTGGGGTGTGGAGGTCCTTAGTAAAGGACCCTAATTAGCAATGATTAACAAAGCTTTGCCTGCAGGAGTATCTGTTGATCTCACAGCTGCTGCTCTCCCTTTAGCAAGAACTCAGGCAGCGCACCTCCCGCCAGAAATGGGCTCAGAACAAGGTGACGGAGAAGCGGCAGCAGGGGGCCCGAGCCAGGAGATACTACGAGGAGTACAGGGCCCAGCTGCGGGCCAAGCTGCTGCGGGCCAGGACGCGCGAGGAGAAGGTGAGGAGGAGGGGCCTTGCTCTGCAAGGGTGGAATTCTTTCCTGTCAGGACCCCAGTGCTGAAGTCTGGTAGTTCAATGCTGCAAGTGCAGTGACCAGAGCACAGAGCCAGGATGAAGTGGTTGATCAGTCAAGACCACAGATGAAATGGTTCCTTCTCTGGAAATGTGGATCCAGTGCAGGGCAAACCAATGTGAAACAACAAAGATGATTTATGGGGCTAAGAATAGAGCAAGGGTGAAGAATCAGTGTGAAAAAACAGGGCTGGTAACATGAGGAATTGGGGAAATGAGTTTTCAGAAACAGTAGGACCAAGAAGTTGTTCCTACAGTCACTATCCAAAGAAAACAATCTAAATCTTCAGTTAAGGGAACTGATCAAATAGGCAGCTTTGTTATTCAGTTGTTTGTTAAACAAAGTGGACTTTGTGACAGGTATGATCTAATTAGGGCTGGACATCAGAGTGAGAGAAAGCAAGGAGAGTTA
The DNA here is from genome assembly GCA_013401135.1 of Cettia cetti. Taxonomy (NCBI): domain Eukaryota; kingdom Metazoa; phylum Chordata; class Aves; order Passeriformes; family Sylviidae; genus Cettia; species Cettia cetti. The sequence continues at coordinate 90,267 of VZUI01040584.1, forward strand.
ATACACTCTGCAAGAGCAGATACACAGTTGTCACCTTTCAGAATAAAAGATTAGAAGTTTACTGCATAATCTACTGGTAGGGATTTGAGAACTGTTTGCCTCAAGCTGTGAGCTACAGCTGGTAAGTGTTCTTGTGGAGAAATGGAAAGCCTGAGTCCAGGCTGGATTTCCTGCTGCTGGAAACCTGGATGAAGGTCCTGAAGTTGGACTGCAGAGTACAGGGTGGGTTGTAAATCACAGTGCAAGTTCAAAGGCCTGGGCTTGCATAGTTGGGTCATCTGACTAAACTGACATGAAAAATTATTTTATCTATCAAAATTTCAGCTAAGTGAATAATACAAATCCAGCTCAGCTGTATCTGCTGAGCTGGATTTGTATTATTCATTTCTAGGTACATAATTGTGCTTTTTCATGGACTATGGCCTATCCTCATGTAAACACCATTCCATTAGGAGATAAAGCAGCTGAAAAATGTAAATGTATACTTAAAAGTTCCTGGGAAAGCTACAGGTTTCCTTTTTTTAATTGCTGGCAGATATTTAAAAACTTATTTGAGGAAGGCTTAGAAATTCAGAAGCAAAGACTGAGGGACCTGAGAGCTTATGCTCAAGAGAAGCGCGATGAGCAACGGAGAGAGCACCGGACTGAGCTGGAGTCTCTGGAGAACTACTACAAAGATCAGGTAAAGCTTCATCTGCATCAGGCAGATCATGTTTTTCCACTTAGAAGTCTTTCTTTTGTTAGTTCAACTCACACATGTTATGTTTAGTTTTCCATGCTAGCAGAGGCTATATCTCAAGAATTCCAAGAAATCCAAACCAGAGAGAAAGCACAAGCACAAGTAAGTATTCTTAATTTTTTCCAATTGCCTTTTCTTTTTACGTGCTGTGGCTAATGTCAGTATTTTCTTTAGATGCTACAGAAAGCAAAAAGAGAACTGAGATCAAAGATGGAAAAGGAAATACAGCAACTGCAAGCAGCAATCATGCACAATGATGATGACACCTTTTTTCAAGAACTAGAAGCAGACAGACTGAGATCCAGACTTCAGATAGCTTCTTTCCAGTACAGCCAAAGCCACTTCTTCTAAGACTTGGGTAAATGTCACTGGCTAAGATGACCAGAGTCTGTGAGAGCAATGGTGTGAGGCTGTTTTTCTCTCTAAAATATCTGTTCTGTCATTTTGACCTGTCAGGGGCATAGCTCCTGGGATCTCCACAGCACTTTCATGATCACCAATAAAATTTCTGAATTACTTTTTACCTTCCTAGCAAGGCTGGGGTAATGTTTGGCTCTACCCAGAGGAAGCTGGGATGAAGTCAGGGTGCTTTAGTGAAGTTTTCCTGGTGGAACAGTTGGATGCTGAGGCTCCTCTGCATCCTTGCTGGGGCAGTTGCTGCTAAGCCAATCTAACACCATTAGCCAGAAATCAGGGATTGGAAAGCTCACAAAGCACAAGAAGATCTTTAAAAAAACATCAGAGGTTCAGGTTTCATGTGAAAGGCCAAGTTAGAGAATGCCTGCAATAAACCTGACATAAATAACTGGGAATTTAAATACATTAAGCAAGGAAAGACTCCTTCGGTTATTGCAATGTTGGTGTTGCTGGCTTGATAAAATATAAAGGCATATAAAATACACTTTCTATGCACTGGGAAAAGTAATCTGAAACAGAAAACAATGCAGCTTCTTCTAAAGCTGTATCTGATGAGCTTCTGCAAGATGTGAACCCTGGGCAGGAGCTGTGGACAGCATTCCTAATCTTCCACAGGGCCACACTCACAGGTGCAGCCTGATTACTCCAGCTTCACACTGACAGAACCAGAATTAAAGAATGATGAAAGATTTCACCAGTCAGCTTTTCCCTTACTTCAGTTGTAAGGTCTGCTTGCAGGCAGAGCAGGAGCTGACAGCAGGCACTGCAGCTTGTAGCATCTTCCAGTGCTATAAACAGTGCAGTGCCCAACAGGAAATCCAGGATTCACCAGCCAAGCACTGTGGAGGTGCCAACAGTGAGGGATGAGACTTGAACTGAGAACAATTACATAAAGCCCAGCTGCTACTAATGAAGTCCATACTGCTGCAGCCTCCTCTGCCTGACAAAAGTGCAACTCAAATGAGTTTGGCTTGGTAGTAGAAGAGTTCTTGCTTAAAATTGCTGTGTAAGAAGTGATAGAGGAATACTGGATTTAATTGCACTGTGCATACACTATTTCAAGGTTGCCTTGAGGGTGTGTCTCTGATGGAACTGACAACACACAGAGACCTCACACCCATGCACTGAAAAAAGAGCTAAACATAAAAACCTCCCCAGCATCTGAAGGAGCTTCTTTTACAGATTAAACAAACCAGCCAGATGTTACAGCATGAAATACCTCACTGCAAAAATACAGACCCAAAACTTCTCCACAAAACCAGAAACACAAACCCTGATTTGTACAAACCTTGTCAGGAAGTTGCTGTAAGCCTGGCTCACTTGAAGCTTTTAAGGGACAATATTAGTCAGCTAAGTTGATGAAAGTTAGCAAGTCTTTACCAAATTTGCCTTTATTTCTCTCAAGGAAGATGGTGTAGCTTTGCTGAGTTTTGAGAGAAGACATCTGTTCACCAATGCTGAGATAAAGTCCTTGCCAAGACATGCCAGTACCTGGGAGCCAGAAGTAAGACCTGCTGTGTTTGACTGGAACATTCAGCACTCTCCTCACTGTAGGTAACAGCAAGTAGGAAGTCACCAAGTTTCAAGTATTTTGTCCTGAAACAAAGTCGAGTTACTTAAAAATGACATTGTTACATTTTAAAGATTTAATTAAGAAAAACTTAAAACTTTTAAAACCATTGATGCTGTGACAGTGCAAACAGCATACAATTTATTGCTCAACTTCTGCATGGGTACATACATTTAAGTACTTAAAAACCATTTTATACAGATTTATTTTTGTTAAAGCTCATGTAACAGCTGGGTGAAAATACAATGATACCAACGCTAAAACACTCTGTAATAAATACAATGGAAATGATAAACTAAGAACTGTCAGTTTGTGGAGGAGTAATTACACTTGTATAAACTAATTACAACTACAGACAAAGCTCTGAGGATGTGTAGAGCCAGGAACCTACTACATAGTGTAAAGTACAACAAATGGCACCTGTTAATTGTGTGGTGCTGTTTAAAAAGATGCTACATCGAGCTGGAGGATGGTGCTGTGACAGAGGAGCAAAGCTTGAACTTCCATCAATGCAGCCTTTTAAATGCACCAGGAGTTCAGTACAGATGTAGTGTTGTAGAACAGGAATTTCAAAACAGCTTGTGTGCTCTGGACTTTAGTACAACACAAAAATTTGGTACAAATAAATCAGTTTAGGGAAACTGAACCTATGTGCAAAAAAAAAAAAAAAAAAAAATAGAATACATACTGTACAAAGCACCATTACAAAACTCTTTACACCGCGAAATTAAATCCTCTGAAACTCAACTGTGAACTGTATATTTGAAATCTACAAAAGTCACTGTTCATAATTAAACATTCATAATGAAAAGCAACAGCATAAAACCATGATGTGACATCTCTCTAAAACAACTAAAGACTGGATAGAGTAAAATCCAGTAAGAGGGACACATTGAAATAAATATTCACATTAATCATGGGGTGAAAGTCCAAGGTTAAAATGCAATATTAGGCTTAGCACCTTTTTGAGGGGAAAGTAGCTGACATGTTCTTGAAACAAAATTTTGGAAAGGAATCAACCCTTTGCCACTTTCAGATAAACATCTGACTGGGTGATGAGGTGCTTTAAAGCTCTCAGTCTTTATGAAGGTAGAAAGGCACTCAAAATACTTGGTATATTTATCCTCATCTGTCAGCTATGGAAAGTTCAATGCAGATTTCTCTAGTTTTGCCTATAATATATTAAATTTACAATATCTGTGGCTGTTAAAAAAAAATTCTCAATGCCATACCAAAATGTTTGGTAGGAAAACAGATGTACTGCTAAGGCTGCTGTGAAAATGAATATAAGTATCAGCTGATCTCAGATCTCTTTTCTGCAGAGCTCATCTCCTCCCTCCTCAAAGATGCTTTTATGACAGCAAGGTGACCATAACTATGCATTCAATAACTCCACCAGACAGATTTTATATTTGCCATGTTCCATGATCAGGGAGGCTGCAGCCACAGCCTGGACAAACACAGGGGGATAAAAAAAAAAAATCACTCCTATCAGTTCTATGACACTGGGGTCTCTCCTGTGAACAGTGACAAGAACCTGTCTGTAAAACCCTGCAGCCACTCACAGCACACCACTCGCAGCTGGCAGGGGCTGCAGAGGCTCTGGGCAGGGCTGGAGCTTGGCCCCAGCCAGGGGCAGCACTTGGAGTGCCAAACTCTGGGCAAGGAGCTGCTGCTGTGTGCTCCCCGGGGCTGCACAGGCACAGGGCAGCTCCTGGAAACAGATACCTGAGAGCAGGGATGCAAAAGCAGCAGCCCTCCAACAGGAGTGCCAGGCTGCACTGCATGAAAAGGCTCCGATGTGTTTCAAACCTGGCTGTCACAGCAAGGCCCTTGGCTCTCTGTTTGTGTCCCTAAGTAGCCTCATCCTGCAGCCAGCCCAGAAAGGGAAGCAAGTCCCTTGGAGCAAACCTGCCAGCTACAGCTGTACAAAAAAAAAAACCAAAACAAAACAAAACAAAAGAATCAACATGTGGATTTGGCTCCCCAGATTCTTACCACAATTCCGTAAAAGTAGTCCCTTGCCCACTATTCTAACGCACAACATCCAGCAGTAGTTTACTCACTGTGGCAGTCAGACTTGGCAGAGCAAAATTTACTCCAAGCTGCACAGAACAGACAGCAAATGAGCTGGTTCACTGACTTCCATGCAAGCATGGAAGAGCTGGTTACATCCCATCCCTTTAGCATTTTCAATACCTTTGACTTTCTTCTCATTGGCAGTGAAAAAATAGTGCAGATTTGATGATTAATTGTAACCTAAGTTACAAAAACACAACACTGATTGGAAAAAAAACCTGCTACTTATTCCAAATATTCTCATGGCTGAGAGGAGAATGGCACTGTCTCTGAAGCAGCCTGATTTATCCACACACCACGAGCAGATCAGACAGATCTCAACTGAGAATTTCCAAACTAACTAATTTTCAAAGTTCAGTTCCCTCTACTGGTAGTGCATTTTATTCCCCTTTGAAGAGATCAACCCATGCTATAAATCATATATATACTTACTTCCATCCCTACAATCAATAAATTATGTGCTCTTACAACCTCATTTCCAAAGCACATTACACATATTTCAGTCAATACACCATTTTTCCTTAGTTGTAACTTAAACCCACGTGTCATGAGCAGCTGGACAAAGATTACAACATGTTTTACCTGATAAATCTTTAGCATCAACAAATACAGAATATGATTTGGCTGCATTCAAACAAACTTTGGTTGACTGGACAGGATGGATTCTGGAACAAACTGCTGACAGGCTTCTGCTGGCAAAGCCCATCAGTGCTTCAACAGCTGAAAAATGCAGTGCTTCAATATAAGGTCAAAAGCAACAAAAACTACTCTTGACAGACTTGTTAGAAAAATGCTGTTTTAAAAAAAATCAGAACATCTACTTGTTCATTAAGAAAAGTTTCTTCCACATGTAAACACAAGGACTGTACCAAATACAGTCTGTGTCACTCAGAAATTCTGCTGGAGGAATCTGACAAGTGATATAAATAGGACCCCAAAATGTCATATCCAGAATTCCTGCTTGAAAAATATAAAAAAAGCCCCTGTGGCAACATTTACCTGGAATTTACATTGCAGAATATAATGGTTTACTATAAGAAAATGCAGTTAAACATGTAAGTGGCTTTCATTAAAAAGATTAATGATTCTTTCAGCCAATTTTATGCGAAGTTAGAATAATCCAAAATATTTTTTTTCCAAAAATAGCAGGTATAATGCTGTTCAGTATCATACATTTAAAACAGGCTGAAACGTGACTTGTACCGACTGCTGAAGTTGTGTCTTGGTATCTGAGAATAGAAATCAGGTAGGCAAATATAATAGATTACCTCTTACAAAAATAGTAGTAGTCTTTAAGTATAGAATACTGCTTAACTGTTGAAATGTAGGAAAAGTCAGCATTCTGTATGTTCAAGATATTAGTTTTTAATAGCAGCTGAATGATCCTATGGCAAGAACCACAGGATCTATTTTCTTGAAATAAAAAATTAAAAAAATTAAAAAAAAAAATCCAAAAGTTGTCCTTTCCCTCCCAGTGTCCTAGTGTAGAAAAGGGAAAGTTTCCTGTATTTCAAGCATTTCTTGAGTCTTGGCTGAGGGAAGGAAGGGCTTTCTGGCTGACAGGAGTATAAATAGAGGCTGGGAGAGGCTGGGAGGGTCATTCCACAGCAAAGCCACAGGTCTCCTCGATGGCCGTGAGCAGCTTCTCGTAGAGCTTCTCGTAGCTCTCGTACGCGGGAATGTCGATCCTGTTGAAGCTGGGGGGAACCAAAGCAGAGAGGTTTCAGCTCTCCAAGCATCACTGCCAGGTTTGTCACACCTCACTGAGCTGCAAATGGTGCCAGCAAAGCTCACAAAGGCCAGGCAGCTCCATTAAACAAAACCCATCTCCAGTATTCGCACCTCTGCTGCTCCCTAAGAGACAGCTTTGATTATGTCACAAAAGACAAAAGAAGTAAGACTGCCCCAAATACTCTGACAGCAGATTGGTTTTCAAGCTACAGATCACAACAGAGAATGAAAAAGTCTTACCAGGTATGAGCTTTCGGCAAATTATTAGTGCTGGCATCAATCTGGTGGATTGTGAAGAGTCGAGGGCCTGCAGCACCTGAAAATCCAGAGGAGATCTCTACTACTGTGTGGAATAACATGAAATGCCTTTGTTGCACTGCAACAACAAGAGAGCAACTCAAATACAAAGAGAAGCTCTGCACCAAGAAAGATGAAATCATAAGCAGGCAGGAAAAAGCTGCAAAGTCCCAGTGGCTGTGGGACAGACTCCTCCTCGCCCACCCAGACAGCCCTGCAGTTATTTAAACCATGAAAAGGTAAGGAAAAAAAACACTGATAAGGAAGAATAAATCACCTTTTTCTCACAGTGTACTGCATAATTCTAATTATTCTAGTTTTTAATTTATCTTCTCTCACCCTTCCTATACAACAAAACTTATACATCTGTACCTGTCCCTGTTTTATAACAGGTCTTGAACAGTGGCCAATTCCACTGAAATCCCACTGAGTCAGTGTCAATTCCTTATAATTTCATTAAATTTATCTGACTACTAGAAATCCCCTTAATGTCTCTGCTAAAGAAAAAAGACTACAGCACAGCCATCCTTTAGACTTGGCGTGCACTGAAGATGCCACAAAGGACAGAGGAGGTTACAAATGTCCCAAGCTGAGCAAAACTGGAATCCTGATCCTAGCAGCCATTAAAAATACAATTCAGAGGGTCAGTGTTTCTCATGGGGACTCTGCTGTTAAACAGAGTCTGAGCTTGAGCTGTGTTAGTCCATTTCAGCCTAAAAAAACCCCTAGAGCTGTGCAACTGATGAAGTCTTGTAAAAGTTAGGAATTAAAACTCTGGCTTCTGGAACCCCTCTAAGATCTGAGCTTGATTAGAACCTCCTTCCAGAGAAGTGCACAACTGAAACAAAAGAGCCATTTGCACCAGACAAACATACAAAAAAGAACTACTCGTGATTGTAATCAGAGCATTGAAATCGCTCTTTAGAAGTCACATTGCACTCGCAGCCTCATTTCCAGCTGATCCCCGTGCCCCCAAGCACAGACACCCGCGGCGTTACCTTGCAGTGCCTTGAAGCCCTGCAGAGGCACCCGGGAGGAGCCGGTGACGAACTGGAGCAGCCGCGCCCTCCTCTCCTCGTCGAAGAGCTCCACAGCTTTCCAGAACCATTTCACGATGTTGCTGTCTGGGGTACAGTGTTTTAACCTGGTATTTGCCTTCCAGTCGTTAACATCAATTTTTCCCAGTCCACAAATGATGAGCTGTAAATTTAAAATATATTTATTATATTATTTCATCATTGATCACCAGAAAAATGGATTTGGAGCCAGACAAATCATGAAGACATGATCGTAAAAAATGGACAGATTTTATACCAAAGGCAAATTGTAACTTTTCCCTCATCTTAAGCAATGCAGAAATATATCTTTCTTGGTTTTTTAATTTTACCTCTGTACACAAGCCATTTTTCAAATGCTCTCAATTCAAATTAAAAAAAAAAACCGAACAACCATTTCAAGCTTAGATAAAAGAGCCTTAACCTGTCAGTTAAACAGAAGCACAGATTCCACCCCTGCATGACAGTGCAGGAATAATTCACATTTGACCTCAGTATTTCTTGCAGGAGCATGGCCCAGGGTGCAGTTTGGCTGCTCCAGCTCTGGACCCCAAAAGGACTCTTGTTCCTGTGATACCACACAAAAGACAGAGCAGCCTTTCCTGACACTGAGCCCTCAGAGCTCCTGAAGGGAGACACACAATGGATCGGATTAAGCTCAGCAGGGATGTGATCATAATTCTGAAGACATTGTCATGACTAAGAACACTGGACCTTCTCCTTTCTTACTCTACAGCTGCAAAATAGCTCTGGGTTAGCAGCATGGCTGGCTCACTGCTGGGAGTGAGAATATTCAGGATAAAGGAGGAGCAATTGACGTTCCAGCCCAGGGACCAGAAGCACACGTGAATAATTTACCTGTGGCCTTTTTACAAGGCAAACCCCTCAGCTCCACAGACTGCAATTACATTTCAGTTTAAAGCAAGCCTGGGATCTACAGATTTGCCTTCAGAGGATATTGTTTGGAGGCTGATCCTGACACTCTGTAGCACGCTTGGTTGTGACAGCACCTTTCCTTCTGATGGATTTATGGGGCCAATGGAGTCTGGCAAAACTGAGCTCTGCCAAACTTCAGGTACCTGCCACCAGTCAGGGCAGTGCACCAAGGGCTGGGAGGGAGTGGCAGACTGTTCTTCTGGCAGCATTGCATTTCACATGAGGAAACTGCCCCGTGAGAACTGTGCACCAGGACTCTGCTGGAGCAGTGACGCAGCCCCAGGTTGGGCAGGTCCTCAGAAGGCTCAAAGGGGTTTGAGCTACAGGGCAGGGGGTTGCAGCCACTTGTGCAGCTGCTGTGAGCTGCCAGCTCCAGGAACACTCCCACAGCTCTCATGGGAGGCACACACAGCCACGGTGCCCCCTGAGCTGCTCAGCCCCTGCCCTGCCCCTACCCAGGTCAGAGCACTCTGGATTGCCGCGACACGGCCGCGTTCCTGCGGCTCCCAGAGCCTCTTACACTTGACACAACACAACTCTGGTGCACTGACCTCTAACTCCTTCTCATCAAATGTCTTCAGCAGATGTTGTGGGATTACTTCATTAAATCCCTTCTGGAGCGCCAGGAACTGAGCTTCAATTCCTCGTAAAAACCGCCAGTTCACATAAAGTCTGCGAGCAAGTGCAAATTGGGTTTGTGGAGGATGTATTCAAATACAATAAACCTGCAATTTATCCAGCCCCAAAACACGGCCCCACTGACAGGATTACACCAGAGCACTGCACAACCCTGCACCAAAACCCAACAGCACGACACTGACAATTACTTCAACAAGTAACAGTTCCTCCCCACCTTAGGAAATAGAACAAGAACCCTGGAAAAAGCTACTGATGTACCTGACATATTCCTTTTTGTTCTCCTCTGTCACAGGGATGCTTTTGCCATTGGGTTTCAGCTCATGCTGAATGATCTCCCCGTAGGCGTTGTGTTCCACGCAGAACGTGTGGTCCAGGACCCCGGTGATGTCGTTCTCACTGGTGCAAAGAAAGCAGCAAATGACTGAGGGAAAACATATTCTGCAAATATATTCTATCTGACAGAAGCATTATTTCATTTTTCTGTGGCAGTTCAAAGTTCTGCCTGGAAGCAGAAGGCGAACATACAGTTTTACTACGTTACATTTTAAAACCTTTATCAAAGTTTCAATGTTATCTTTTAATAACCTGTTACAGTTAATAATAGGTAAAATTAATAAATTAATATGAACTCCACACACCTTCCCCCCAAAATTTGAGTAGCTTGAGCATTTTTAGCCTTAAAGAAGCTGAACTGTGCAAGAAAGACATTTCTTAAATCTGCCTGAGCAGGAGATCTACACCTTATTTCCAGGATTTAGGACCATTATCACATAACAGAGACAGCATTCTAACATCCTGAGGTACCCTACAGAGTACATACAGTATCCAGACTAAGCTGTTATGGAGATCAGGGTCAACCAATTCCATGTCATCCAAAGTAATTGGCTTCCCAAGCAACTGCTTGTAGAAAGGCAACGTGAAGCCCCCGTCAATGTAGTGCCCATGGAACACAGCCATCCCCATGATCCGGCCCACAAAGTGGAAATAGGACAAGTGTTCCTGGAACAGAGCAGACAAAGCCATTCAGCTAAGGAAGACCCCCACTGCTGAGCATGAGACAAAATTTCAACACTCAGAAAAGAAGAAAACCCCAAGCCCAAACCCTGGTTCAGAGGATTGGTTTTGTTTTCATGCATGGCACACGGAGCATTTCACTTCCAGTCCAGGGGTCTTACAAGTAGCAACCAAAATAAACTGAATTTCTTCCAAAGGAATCATCAATAGACATCTGACAGAAAATCAAGAACACATTTGAGATGTTTCTTTGATCAAAGAACAATAAAGAAACTATCATATAATCGTACGAATTCAGTGTCCAGCAGTACCAATTGTAAGAATTTGGCTCCTAAGTGTTGCAGCCTCTCCAGGTGTGTGTTTGATTTCTGGTCAGAAAACACTGATTTACAGCACATGGCACCAGCCCTACCGGGTTGACGGCGGAGTCGGGGTTGATTTGCAGGGTGTAGATATCATCTCGGGAATACTGGAAGAGCCCATAGTAGGGATTCAACATTTCATGGGACAACAGGTACAGCCACTCCCTAGAAAATAAAATAATTTATTGGTAATTTACAGACAAACTCATTCCTACACTGAGAATCTTTTCAAAATAGTCAGATTTTTTTTAATCTTACTATTAAACATAAACGTGAAGGAAGTTATCTCTAAACATGCTGTGATATGGCTAAAATCAGAATTATTTTTACTGCCTCAGTAACCACACAACAGCTCACAGCTGACAGATTTCCAGCTTTCTAAGATTTTCCTTCAGGTTCCTTATTTCCAAGAAAGTTTCTGACTGTGATTCTCCTACATCCATTACACACTAAGACAATACATTATGTACTCACTTGAGTATAAAGATGTTGGAATCAAAGCTTTTGATATAAACCATCTTTAAGGTAATGGATATATTTAGTTCAAGTTCTAATCATGTGTTCACAAATCAGTAAATAATGGTCTGAGAATTGGGCATGTCATTTTTTATAAGGGAAAAATAACCTTAGACTATTGACTTAGACTGAAGGTGCCCACTAACTGCTGGTTTTAACATTTCGCTTCAAACAGCAGTGACAGTTTGCAAAGAAGTGTAATTTTTGGTTGAAATTGAGCCATAAAGCTAAGTATTTAGTGGTCTATAGTCTCAGATACCCAAATTTCACTAACCAAAGAAAAATATGTCAATATCAATAGATACCAAAACCTCTCACACATGACAGATGTTTGACATGACATGTAACTTGCATTTTATTTCCAATACATGAGGGGGGTTTTTTATGCCATTTTTCTTTTCTAATACTATCTAACACCATATATTCTTCTGACATTTAATCTGTTACTGTAATAAATATAAATGAGAATAATGTAAAAGAAGCAGGGCTGACACAGGTTCAGGATTCAAAGCACAGGGGCTGTTGGCAGGGTTGGGTGCAGGGAAGAGACAGAGGAGCCACTGTTTACCTGGCAACACCTCCATAATCAAGGCCTTCCTCCCCACGAAATTTTATCATTAATCGTTTCCACAGGTCCTTTGGCCTCATCTTCATGACTTGCCTGTAGGATTCCTGTAAACACACAACACTTCCTTTTATTAACTGTTGTTTGCAGAGTAAAAGCTGCTGCTGTGTACTAGAAGTGAAGGGAGTCTCTGACTCCCAGTCCAAAGGGTACACTGTCAAAGGGGATATTATTTTTCCAGATCTTCATCAGTTTCTCAAATCAGAAATTGTTTCTTCATTTTCTCCAAATATGAAAACACTTGTCAAATAAAATGGTAAGAAGATGAGAAGAACCACCTCCCATTAAATTTCCAGGGTTGAACAGTGATCAGAACATTCTCCCTCATTCTCACAAAACTTATTAAAAAATTGTGTCAGTAAAGTCCTTTTGTTTTCCATAAGGGCTCCTGGTTATTGCAGCCTGAAAAGCCAGCAGTGGAGTTTGTACTCTGGGTAAAACACATGTGCCAGCCCTCAAGAAGCACCTTAAGAATGGAATCAGCAATGCCATCCCAGTAAATCCACAGGATTATTCCTCTGTCGATAAGAGTTCACCAAGGAAACAAGAAAGCAAGCTGAAAGGCAGAACAGATGCTAAGGAATTAGAGAAAAAAGAAAACTCTGGGTTTTATTTATGCCCAGTATCAGCCCCAAGCTTAGTCTCTACAGGACAGAAGAGGCAGGAGGGTGTGTGGGGACCCAACACACTGGACTGAACAAGAACACAACAATCCTGTAGCCTTCCCTCCCTTCCTCTTTCAGCTGCTTACAGACTGATCTGACTCTCCAAAGGAAGACCAACACAAATCCTTCTTGGCTGGAAAAAACTGTGACAACCCAGGGATGATCAAGTTTGTGGGTGGGGTAAAAATGCAATAAGGATGGGTGGGATGGGTGAAAATCCTCAAAAGGACAAGCTGTTCTTCAGAAAAGGCCAATGAATTATAACTGTGTTTAGTCAAGTCAACAGAATGATTCTGCTGAATCCTGTCCCAAAACAGAATGCAGAGACCTCACTGTGGGCATCTCTGGCCACTCAGAAGCCCAGTTTGTAAAATTGCTCTGATTCTGGAGAGAGAATTCAGATGGATGATAAGAAATCCGAACTCTGAAGAGGAATCCTATTCAGTAGTAGTTTTACTTAATTTACACTGTATCAAAGATCACCAGTAATAGTTTAGAGTCACCTTTGTAACCCCTCTAAAACAGTCATCAGCTTCTCAAATACAAGGAAGAAGCGAGAGAGGATATTCAGATACATGAAGTGCTCGAACTCCTTCCCCAGTCCCTGACACAAGCTGCACATCTCCAGCCACAGAGAAAGCTTTCCTTGACTGAGTTAATCTCTACAGGGTAAATGCATCTACTTCAATTACATGACTGTCTTGGTATCCCCCTGGAATGCTTCCTCTCCACCATGGTACAATCCCAGCTTTAACTGCAGCCTTCGAGTTCCATCTAACTCCTTTACACAGCTATGAACAACCCCCTCCCCTTCCCCCCCATTAAGAAACGGGTCAAAATCTCGAGTTACCTCAAAGATCTCCTCCCTGGACACCTCGATCCGGCAGTGGCCAGCCTGAGGCTGCTGCTGGGACAGCTCCTGCCGCAGGATCTTGAGCTTCTGCACCAGGTCCCGCTTGTAGCGCGGCACCGTCAGGCACTCGGCCTCGTCCGGGAGCTGGCACAGGGACACCACCTGCTGCTGCTGCTGGTGCTGCTGGTCCTTCAGCTGGTTCTGCCGGCTGCAAACACACACAGCTGCCTCAGAGACCCATTCATCCATCCACCCATCCCCTGCTCTCTTCTTAAACGTTCAGGCTTTGTACCTAAACTGCTTTCAATTTACTGTGATTATTACTGTGATTACGCTGAAAACGTCTGGGGCCAGTAAAGAATAAATTCAGAGCGATTTTATCCTGACCAAAGACATATGGATCTGTCTTTCTTGGCAACTATCAGTTGTTTTTAGGGCTTGTTATTTCTATTAGTGCTACTCTACAAAGTATGCAAAAGGTTACAGCATACAATAAGGTATTATCCATACAATTTTACTACTAAGCTGCTGACGCTGAATTTCTCAGACCATTTCCATATTTCCTTTGCGTGTTTTCCCTTCCTCCATCTTAAAATTCAGGGATCTGCCAAACACTCTGCCTCTAATCTACAGTCAATACCATAGTCTGTTTTAAATGGCTTGTCTGGAAAAGAGTAAGCTTACAAAAAGATGTTTGTACTGGCAGCTTGGCAAGGACCTGGTCCCTTGTACCTGGCCTAGTCTGGACCACAGGAATGTGGGAGTTCACATGGAACTAATTGGTACAGATAAACAAGTATTTTTACTAGCAACTCTTAAGAGATTTTGTAAATCTGACTTCTTACTAGGAAAAGTAAATGGATCATGTTGCAGAGATGTTCTCTCAGTGTCGTTTCTTGTACACAGTGAGTGGATATTTTTATAGCTTTTTAGTGTGGCATTCCCAAGCAACACAGGATAAAAACTGTATTTTTAAAGCCTAAGAATATCACCTCTCTGTGGAGCGCATGAGAATACCCTACATTTACTGGATAAATATGAAACATTACAATTCAGAATGTTTTCCAGTGAAATGCTATTTTTTTAAATACCAAAGCTCAAAAAATATTAGATGGAATCAACCACTGTTTTAATGTATTTTATAATTTCAGCCTATTGTCTGTTTTGAGACAAGACCTAGTAGAAATCTCTCCTGGCCAACCAAAATTCACCTCCAAACCCTTCCACAGGGACATCCAGAAAAATACAAATCGTTGTGATAATTCAGACATACACTGGCTGTGGTTCCAGAATGTGGCTCTATGTCATTTGTGCCAGATGCATGGTAATTTTCACTTTTGATTAGTTTTAAATATGAATCTCATTTAAACTGTATTTACTTGATGCACAAATTAAAGCAAAACCCTTATTCTAGCTTCTGATATTTCTAATTCCATAAGGAGGACTAAGTGAAAATATTCCTTGTATAGGACTACCAGAGAAGGCCATGTTTATATACTGAAGTGAGCACCCCCCCAAGCCACCTTTAAGGGTGAAAGACACAGTTACCCCAAGCACAGAGCTAGAGAGGGTCATTCTTAAAGGAAATGTAATCTCTGAAATGAGCATGGATTTAGCACCAAATGAAACCATTACTTTTCTCCTCCCAGTGCTTCCCAAAATAAGGAAGTATTAGGAGCAGAAAAATAAAATGCCATCTTCCAGATTAGACTAAAAATAATCAGTGCAGTATTAGCTAAACAATCTGCAGTGCTTAAAGTCATTAAATCTCATTTCTCAGTTTGTTTTCACAGCTGAGTGACTATGCTTGATTCCATACAGTGCTTTAAGGATACAACTAAACACTTTTCAGGTGTCATAACTTACCAAAATTATCACAAACTCTTGGTCAGTGTCTTAGAACAGAACTGGGTAACAAGTCTGATTGTTTTCATAACTTACAATATCATAACTGGAAGAACAAATGGCTTTACTCAGCTCAACAGAAAAGTAGGTATCACTGAGAGTAAACTTTTTCTCCTGCCTTTGAACCTAAACTATCACACCCATCCCACACAAAGCCTGAACTTATTTCTTCGAGAATTTACAAAATGACAGGCCTAAGGCAAACTACTTTTTTTGTTTGTTTTTTAAAGAACAAATAAGGAGGTGGGCTCAATGCAGGGGAAACTTTCACACATCCTGTTTGGTGTAATAAAAGAATAAACACCAAAAACTATTTATCAGGCAGCAGACTTTACTGATGACACCGTTGGGTGAGCTTCTGAAATCCTTTCGTAATGAAAGACAGATGGACAAATGAAAAAACTTCAGCACACTGTAGGAGAACTCGAAGTTGAAATAAATGCTAAATGGTTCTGTGATTCTGGAAATTAAAAGTCAAATTGGATTTTCCAGCTAACAAAGGTAGCTCTGTTATCTGTCCTCCACAATCCATGTAGAACTGGCTACTGTGCCCCTTCTGCCATTTCAAAATAAATCCACCTGAGAAGGGCCGATTTGTCAAATACAGCCCAGTTCACTGAGTTTTCTACAGCTGCAGAATTGCACTGCTGTAGCTAGGAGGGTCTGAAGTTTTTCTTGAAGTAAAGTATCTAAATCTGAATTGATTTAAGGAACTTTTCTGTGTTTCAAACATGAACATGCTCCTTCACTGCTGATTTTTTTCAAGATTATTTTATATTCAAACCAGCAATTTCAATTCAGCTAAAATGAGAAGTGATTTGTTTTAAACTAAAAAAAAAAAATAAATCACCCAAAGCGTCTAGATGATGGCAGCTTACTAAAGTCCTGTAACATACACATATAAACCCGACGATTTCTCTAAACAAAATACATATTTTCAATATTTAGGCTCCTCTCCCTCTTGAGGTGTGAGGTTCAAGTGTATATTGGGTAGAAGAGGCTAGACAGCTTTTGTGTAATGCATAAAAGACATGTTGACTCCTGGGCATGATTTTCCATTCCTCAGCTTTGTCTTTTCGGTGCTTGTTCCCATTATTCTTCAGCTTTTTTCCCCAATGATTCACTTCCTTACAGGACTATTCCTCCTCCTGACTCCTCACCCAGGGCTGCCTGGCTTTCCATCTAACCAACTCTTCATTGTTTCTTCCACTTAACACCTACTCAATACTTTACAGGTTTTTCCCAAGAGTATTAAAAGGTGTTAGCAGGAGAAACAATAGAATCAAACTCCCAAGTACCGCGGACAAAGCCGTCTGAGAGAAAAAAAAAACGAGAGAGAAAAAAGAAATATTTGTTTGCTTTTTGGTTTCCATTTTTAGTAGAAAATCCCCAGTTGTGTAATGAGTGCCTAGGGAATAAAACACGAGCCAGAATTCTTTTGAGTTTCCCCTTCTCTTTTAAAAACTGTGAGATGAAATTATGCTATCAAAACACGAAGGCAGAAAAAACGCAGTTCCTGCTTTATCCTTTTTGTTATAAACCTGAGTTAAACTATTGGGGCCTTATTTTGAGATCGTATCAACTAGTCCTACTCTAAAACTGAAGGCAGGAGCTGCATTATTTCTCCTTTACTCCAGGAGAACAGTTGGGCACTTGTGCACCCTTTCCTAACTCATCAGTATTTCACACCACTGGCTCATATGCAGCTTCTTACTTTAAAACAAGTTCTTCATAACTGAAAATAGAATGTAGTATAAAAGAAAACAAAGTATCTCTCTTGCTGTTAGGGGGGGAAAAAAAAATCTATGGGCCAATCTTTCCCACCAGACAGCATTTGTTCCCTCCCCCTGTGCATCACAAGAGCCACATTCCTGCCTAAGAGCTCCTGCAGACTTTTGTCAAGAGCAACCAAACCCATCTTCGCCGTGGAACAGAGTAAGCTGCTGGTGGTTCAAAGAACTGCTCCTTAAAGCCTCCTGGAACGGCAGAGCGCATCCTGATCCAAACCCAGGAGCCCTCGCAGCCGCTGCCTTCCCTCCACACGTGCCAGAGGCTGCGGACTCACTTTAGGACCAGGTGCAGGTTTGCAGAGAGCCGCGGGTCCGTGAACTGCGTCGTCCTGTTGTTATGGTCAACAAAATAAACCCTGCCCGTTGCTGTATTTCGGATCTCCCATCCAGGAGGCAGTGGACCAAGCTCTTCACAATTGATGTTGCTAAGATCCCTATGAAAACAAATATAAAACGAAAAATACCTCAGCAATTGGCCTCTGAGCCAAACAAGCGTAAATGTAACAGAACAATTCCATGAAGTCTGAGAAAATGTATTGTTTCAGAAACTTGATCTGTTCAGCTGGAATCTCTACTCCCAAGGTACAAGCCCACCACAGCAAAAACACACACCCCAGAACACATGCCTTGAGGAAAAAAGTTCTTATCAAATAACCCTCATTTTTACAAACTAACTTCAGCTGTTAAATTAATAAAGGCTTCAAACAAAAATAAAGACCATTGCCATATTTGTCAAAATGGAATTGCAGTTCTGCACCAATTCTGACAGAAAACATTTTTTAAACAACATTAGTCACGTAAGAAGCTGTGAATCACACTTTAGAAACTCATACAAAACAAAACTGTATTTCTGAAGAGTTATACTTTCCATGAAGAATTACACATGGGATGTGTAAGGCACTGGCTGTTTTGCCCCATGAGCTTGTGGGAAGCAAACAGCTCTCTAACAAACTATTTCAAACCTAGGATTAGATGAACAATGACTCAGCTCTGCCTTGAGCAATTCAGAGGTGGCTTAAGAGGTCTCAAGAAAAATTCTGCTGAAATTAGGAAGATGTAAATTCATTCCAGAGCCTCACTGAAAACAAATGCTGGTCTCCAAAAACGTATACTGCTTACTCATGGATGCAATTCACACCTCAGACCCCTCACACTGTCCAGTGCAGCTCTTCCCAAAGGTGTTCAGCTCTCCCATAATCATGGGAGCTGAGGGAGGAAAGAGCCAAGGGACAGAATGCCTTAAAAGGTGCAGTCTGCAAGGACTTCAAAGACTTGAGGAGCCACTAATGGAAACATGAAGCTCTGGGATTGAACTTTTGCTGCTATTCCCCATGAACACATTGCTGCTGTACTGCTGGGATTACTTTTGCTGGCTACATGACTGTGGCTATTAGCCTCAAAATACAGTATTCCTTAGAAATGACATCAATTCTATCCTCATGCAAACAATTCTTGTTCTCAGAGACACTCCTGCTGTTTGTGCTGCCACACCTCAGGGCAGTGCTGAGTTAAGATTGCACACAGAACTATCACACCCCAAACTTAAGGATTAGCTGTTCATATTATTTTTTTAGAGCCTAGCTTTACACAATATACAAGTCACTGACTTCCCACACAACTGCAGCCTCAGCTCTGCAGGCAGCGAATCAAAACTGCATCAAAGCAAAGGTATGATCTTCTAACACAAAAACAGTAACAAAAGAATAACTCAAAGAAAAATGAAGTGTGGTCTTGAGGCATTTTATCCTTCCTGGGACAACCATTTCCATGAGAAGGAACACCAGCAGCAACTGAGTTCCTCTGGTTCTCACAAATACCAGCACAGGCTGCCAATTTCAAACCACACACACAAATCTCACACCATCATTCGTGGACTTTGAGGCAAGTGTTTACAACAGGATTTATTATCAGCTACTACAGATTTTTTGGTTATTTAAAGAACAGTCAGAAGCTACCAATAATTTCCAATATCATCCTTTCCCTTCAAATACATCAGCAATAATCACATGTACATGCATGAACTGTATGTACATGTATATTGTCTAAATAAGGATGCTGAATTTAAAAGACTTAAGATTTGTTTTCTCCCAAGCGTTGAGATAATTGCAACAGGAAAAGCAGTTTGACTGCTTCAATCCAACCCAGTTTTCACTGAAGTATGATGATGGAACTTCTTTTGGAAGTGTTCGGATTTTACTGTTTCATTATGTTGCAGAGTAAAATCTGGACTTGACTCTGATTCTTATGTGAAATCTAGAATCAGTGAACTGTACCTGTTTCATAACACTATTGTAATTTATCTCCTGGTTTCCCATTTTTTCATTACAACACCAACTTGAAGAACTGGGGAAGACAGACAAATTCATTTTGATGAATGATGTGTTAAAATAATGTATTAGGGGCCAAGAATCAGAAATATTAGCCAGCGAAAACTTGGAGGAGAGCACTGCTTTAGTGATTTTGATTTGAAATATGAAGGGCACTTCCATCATTTCTTACCTAGGTACTCTTGGATCGTGCCACGTGCTGACACCAGTTTGAGTATGCAGAAAATAGACCTGACCTTGCTGGGTTGTCCTTTGCTCTGTGAAATCAAGACAAATTAATAAATGTAAGAATAAAAAATGCAGCACGAAGACTCACGGAGACTGATTTCCTTCAACTAAGGAACAAAAAGCATCTTACACACGAGAAGACACAAGCCATTTCCCAGTTTCCTGAGGCCCCCACAAGTGAACCCCTTTGATTTCCATACCATATCCTTCAGGCAGGTCGGGAGGAGTGTGCAGGTGTGTCCTGCTCATGTAGTTCCTGTGCCTCTGGGAGCGGACCCTCCTCTCGGCCAGCCGCGGATCCGCCGCCTGCCCGCAGGACGCGCCGTTGGTGCCGCTGATGGGAGTGTTCTCGTCCACCAGGCAGCTCAGGGGCCGGCCCGGGCTCGAGTACTCGGATGCTGGCCTGGGGACATGCAGAAACCTCAGTGCTCATGGGCATGGGCCACACAACACACCTGGGGACAGCTGCAGCCCGGCCTCTGGGGACACCTCAGCGACCTGCCCAGCAGGATTGGGGCAGGAAGCTCCTGTTCTGCGCTCAGCAGAGGAACCAGAAACCTCCTCACCTCCAAACTTTCTCACCTCGCCTTTGTGGGGCTGAGGAAGTGATCAGGCCTTGTCATTCCTTCCCACTTTTAAGGAAGGTTATTAGGTGAGGATGGTGAAAAAGGGCTAAGCAAGAATAAACGCAGTTGCTCATGAGAGCAACATGGACCAGCCTGAGATTGTGTCTCAGTGCTGCTTTCAAAAGGATTTTAAATGGGTTAAAGGGGGATTGACAAGGTCACAAGAAATCCCCAACACAAATTATACATTTTGCATTTGTTTTTCTACTTAGAGCTTAGAATGGGCATTTCAGCATACCAAGAAAAACAGAAATAGGAAAATAAAAAGCTGTTCAGTCCTTTCCCTCCAAAACTGCAAACACGTATCATTGCTGACAGTGTTACCAGTACAGATTATCTAAAATCGAATATATCCATGCAGAGACCAGAATGATACTGAGAATGGAAGAGAACATCTGCAGGCACAAACAATCTGCAGAGGGATCTGAAAAAAACACGATGACACTGCCTGCAACACAGGCAAGAGCAAAAGTGGCTTGAGGAACAGCTTCACAACACACATCTACTGTGATCAGGAGAAGTGCTCACAATGATTCCCAAACACATTCTGCAGCAATCAGCTCAAACTGTTCTGGCTTACATGGTCACAGAGCCATGTCTGACAACTACTCATGGTCTCACTTCTGCACCCCTTAAGATCTCTGCAAAATGTAATGTCTGCATTTACAGAGCTCTACCACAGCATCACTACAAGAAAGCAAAGATGTTATTACTCGGGCAGGAAAAAAAGCAGTCAGAATGATCTTTGGAGTTAAATATTAGGCAGATTGAAGGAGAAGGATGCTAAAGAAGGAAAGCATTCAGCTTGTGCAGAGTGACTGAGCAGAGGAATGAGCAATCCAATATCCCTGTGAGAGCCACTTGGAATTGCTCAATTATCAAACTCCATCCTACCACAGTCTCCCAAGGAATTCCTCACCGTGTGGGTCGCTCCCACTGAGTTGTCCGTGTGATGTGGTTTAAATACTGGATCCTTCCAGAAGCAGTCCTGCGCTCCTCCCACCTGCAGTGCAGACAGGCAGAGATAAGGCACTGAGTGGAATTTCCAGGAAACCAGGGCACAAAACCTTTCCAACAGAAATGCCCAGCTCAGGAAGACTCACACTGCTATGAATCACGTTAGCTGAATGAGGTGACAGGAAACAAATGAAAGTTGCACTCAGAAATAGTTTAACATATTCTTCCCTTGGAACCAGGCACACCATTAACAATATCACACCTTCATATTCAATAACGGCTTGAATTCTAATTGAATCCAAGTAGCCACATAAAGAAACTTCTTGAAAACATGTTTAATAATTCATTTAACTTCTTTTGACCACTGACTCTAACAAATGCTTTCACAGCATCTTCATGCACTACTTGCTTTCATTAAAAAGTCAGTTCCAAATAATGTGACCTTTGAATTATTATTAAATTTGCACTCTGAAATGCACGAGGCTGTACAGCAAATTTTGCAGTTATACAACTGAGTAATATTTATGCAAGGAACATTCTGAAGTGAAAATTTAGAAGCATTTTCAAAAATGTTTTTGACTTATATGGACACCAAATTAACAAAAGAATGCTGTTACAGACTAGGATGATGATTTGCATTTCAAAATTCATCCTCTGAAAACTCATTTTCTCCTGTCTTTACCTGCCAAGAATCACATTCAGAAAGTCTGTGTCTGCTCTGAAGAAGTTGCTGACAGCACCAGAACCTAAACCAGAGTATTTTCCTGTGTTTGCAAAACTGTTTTAGGTGATAATGATGTCATTAACTCTCACAGGGACAAACCAGAATCCTAAACCCTGCCTTTGGAAGGTGAATACAGCAGAACTTGGGCTGCATGACCTTTTCCAGTCATGTTTTCTTTACTAAGAGGTGCATGAAGAAGCAGCGATCCATGTTTATCACGGTGGGTCTACACCTCTGTGTGGTGCTGCAGAAGGGCAGCAAGGCCCTGTGGTGACTTCTTTGCTACATAACTATTGCATGAATAAAGCACTTTGCTGGCTGTGATTTAATGTGAAATACGAATTTGCTGGAACAAGTTATTTTTCAAAGCATTTCTTTACATATGTCACCTCCCCTTTTCCAAGTGCAGATAAGACAACAGCCGAACTATCAACTGCTCTGTGTACCCCAGCTGGCCCAGCTCCTGTTCTGAATGCAGAACTCTGAGTGCAAGATTGAAAATGATTGATTTGCACACTGACTGCTCATTATTGCATAAGTCTGTTGTATGAGCTGTATTTGTGTTTACATCACAGTGATGTCAGCTTACCCATCTGGCAAATCGTTATCGAATAACCGACTGCAATCCACAACTTGTCCTCCTGTGCCTATTCGGTCTCTGGACTGAAGACTGACTATTAAGATAATAAAAGAGTTATTAAAGATGTGGCATCTGAATGCAGATTACTGTTACATTTGAAAGAAAATTGGTACAACTTGGAGCACTGAGTGGAGACATGTTTGGGATATTTTTACCTTCTCACAAACCAAAGATGGTTGCGCAGGAACTCTGGTTTTGTACATGAAATTCTATACACCTTACTTCAAAAAACTTAACTTAAGGAATATGAGTTCAAGTTAAGGCAGAAAAGGAAGTGAACTGTGAAACTGCAATTAATTTTGTGTGTTGAGATGGACTGTGACACTCGACTGGTGGCAGTGGGGTGTCACCTCACGCACGGCTGGGACAGGGCCAACAGGAGAACTCTGAACAGGAAGAGCAAAAATAAGGAATTCCTCCCTGGTTTTGACTCTCACATATTTTGTGTGCCCATGGATTTCAAAACACACACATGCACACAAAAACAAAACCAGGCAAAATTTATCTGCTAGAAGCATTTCAGATTTGGTTTCTTGGCTGCTTTCAAACACCAGTGGTAAGAAGTCAAATGCAACTCACACAAAGCACCCTGAAAAGCCCTTGCCTGACCTCACCAAAACTGCATTAGTTTAATTTTATTTTTTTACATGATTCACTGTAATGGGTATTTATGCCTGAAGCTTTTGTACTGCAATTATGAAAACAAAGATTTTTTTTTAGACTGCTTTTGTTCCCAATATCACGGTTTGCAAGTGTCCAATCTGATAATTTATGACACTTGTGTTCCTGCAGAGTTGGGGTGGTTTTTTGATGTTTTGTTATGCCTTTAACAATAAAACAATTGCTTAAAAAGCTAAATACGTGCTGTGGCCCACATTTCTTGAGGTGGCATTAATGTACCTCTGGACAACTGTCTTCAAGTCCTATTTATATGCAATGAAATGATCTTGCAGACCTTAACCTGGATGCAACCAAACTTTTGTAAAGATCAGAAAGTTTAAAAAGTTGGAGCAGAACTGGCAGATTTTGCCTGAGTCCCCAAATTTTCAATAACAGCATGTTTTGAAGCTTAGAACACAACAGACCAACTCAGGGAGCCCTGGAGTACCTGCTCCATTCCTAATCCATATTAACCCCTAATCTTCCATGAGCACTAACATTACAAAACAACTTTAGAGGGAAAGACACCTTTAAATTCAACCAAACCAAGATCTCACATGATGCATTTATTCTGTCACGACCCCACACACTCCAAGTTCACCACCACTGCAGGTAGGCAAGGTTTAGCAAGCCAAACATACAGACAGAAATTAACATAAACAAAGGCAATTACCTCCTCTTTGCCTATGTGAAGACCAAAATTTGTGCACGGCTTCATTTTGTAATAAGTAAGGGCTCATTTTTTTCCTGCATTGCCACATCAGAAATAAAGTGGTGGCACAGAAGAGCTGCAAGATTAAGATACAATTAAGGTGCCCTGGATCCATTGCTGAAAATGCCCTCTTTTCTTCCTCTGAAGACAATGCAGGGATTTAAGATAAAGATCCCCTTGGCCCCTGTACCAAGGCATACCCACTGTGCACTTGATTTGCAAGATTATCATCTGCTGAAGGCATCTATTACATTTTGATATTGGTTTCCAATCTTGCATGGTCTCTTAATTTAAGAGAGTTTATAACTGGAAGAACTGAGAGTGTATTTATAACTTATTTTGTCGTTTTACTTATTATTAATCCAGATTTCTCTACTCTAAATACTGCTCTTCAGTATCTAACTACTGTAGTGGAATTGCCTAATTTTACTCAGGCTCATTCATCCACTCAATAAAGTTGCATTAGTGAAGAAAGATTAAAATATAAGAAGATTAATAATGACAAGTTAAAAAAAAAAAAAAAAAAGACAGGAGTCTCTGAAATCTTACCAATGATGCATTAAATTAAAACAGAACAATGACTGAATAAACTTGACCTTTCTGATGATATCAACAGAAAACAGAACATAGAGATTTGCTCTGGGTCTCTGCTGGAACCTGACAAGGTAGCTTTTTGTAGGTTCAGTGCACGATCCAACAGCTCCTGGTGTTGAGGGGCAGCCCCAGCAGCATCCAAGAGAGCCAGTGCTGCCTTGGCTGCACCACTTCTCACAGGCACATCAGCTACAGCCAGCCTGGCAGTCCAGTCTATGCCCACACTGCTGACTAGCTCTCACTACCTCTCCCCGAAGTCTCTTTGCCTTTGCATACTGCAGTGGATTTGCCACAGGCCTCCCAGACCTTTCTGCTTTGAGGAGGGGTTTTTGGGTTGGGTTTTTTCCCCTTTAACGAACGGCAGCATTCCCCAGAGATGCTGACCAGGATGTGAGTTCATACTCTGGAGGGCAGCATGAGAGCACAGTCCCTGTGCTGGTGTGAGCAGAATGGAGCTCCCTGCTCCCAGCTCTGAACCTGCTCTCCCGTGCACCCAGCTCAGCCTCCTCTCCAAGGGCACTCACAAACAAAGCTGCACATACACAGGGATGCTCAGGGGACCAGGACACTGGAGCAAAGCCAGCAAGCAAACCAAACTCAAAACACACCCCAGAGAAGTGACTGATTCATCCTTTACTCTTCTGTGCGAGCTCATGTAGAAAATTTAATTGAGAACAGCCTGAAGTGTCAGCAATGCACTTAAAATTCCACATTTCTACCATTATTTGGCTCTCCTGTGCCACCACACCCTGATCTTAATGCAAGCCCTGGCATATCAGATGGACAGACAGTTAAA
Organism: Cettia cetti; assembly: GCA_013401135.1. Taxonomy (NCBI): domain Eukaryota; kingdom Metazoa; phylum Chordata; class Aves; order Passeriformes; family Sylviidae; genus Cettia; species Cettia cetti. The sequence continues at coordinate 115,724 of VZUI01040584.1, forward strand.
GCCACACAGAAGTAAAGTCACAGGTGTTGTTCAACAGAGCACTCTGAGGGAGGTAAACAAACACTTATTTGCTGAGTGATATTTCAGTGGTGTTCCCTGGCTGACAGAAGTGCTGTTTGGATATAATTTCTAGGAACTGAACATCAAACTGAGCAAAAAAATTCACTTTTCTTTCCCTCATGTCCAAATGTTCTCATTAACATCTTGCTGTATAAAGAACTTCCTTATCCTGACACACTTTGGACTTAAATCACCTATCAGAAATGTGCCTTTGTGAAGAACTGAGAATGCACCAAAAAGAAAGTGTTTATGAAGTTTTTTGTGGATATTTGCTTTTCAATTTGCCAGCTTCTTTTTAATTCTGAATATATTTAAAATTCACGAGTTCACAGAATGACAAAGCACAGTTACTAAGGTTGGTGACAGACTTGTTAATAAGCCATGAAAACACAAAATTAATTGAACAAGTCATCCCAGACAGCAATTTTGCTTTGTAAGCAAGATGGTTTTTAGGTTTTCCCCAAAACCTAAAAGAAGTACAGCCTCGCTGGAGCTCTCAATGGCCAAGAATTTTGTTGTCAGTTTTTCACAGCGAGTTCACACTCAAACTGCCACCATTCTTTACAATGAAATTAAAAACTTCCTAAATTTTATTATTATCTACAGTCTTATTTGCCCCAACATTTATCATAACATTTTAGCTTGCGGTTTTTTGGGGTGGTTTGAGCATTTTGGTTTGGTTTTTTGTTTGATTGAGGTCTGAGGGTTTTTTTAATTCTCTACATACATAATTCTAGCCTGAGGTCGAAATGGGTCTGCCAGTAGACAGGAGAATTCAATATAGAAAACTGACTTCTAGAAGAGAATTTCTGTAGCTACTCTAGAAACTAAAGATAAAAAGAGAACTAAAAGATAAAAACCATTACTCACCTACTATCTGTCCTCTAACAGTATCATTGTCATTTGGCCCAAGCTTGCACAGATCCAACCTCTGATCTACAAAATGAGGGCACAAAGTGTAAATCATACAAAGGAACAAAACACCATCACAAACTAGAAAACCATCTGGAATATACAAGCTTTCATAAAACCCAGCAAAAACCCAATTAACTGACATTCTTCAAAAGCCTGTACCATGCAAGCTCGGGCTGAAAGAGAAGAAACTCATCCTTAGCTTACTTACAACCAGTGTCTTTAAGGCGGTTGATTGCATTTGAAAGAAGTCTCACACAGCCCAGAAAACCAGCTCCCTGCTTTTTATGAATTTTCTTGTGATTCCACACGCTGATTGTTATTGAATCCGATTTCCCAATATATCTGAAAAACGTGGAACAAACAGCACTGTCAATGGCCCTTACTGCGCACTCCGACGATGCCTCAGAAATCACCTTGGGGGAAAAATGATCATCAACCACTACATTAAAAATTTAACACACACTGTAATGGCAAGAGAGAGCAAGTCATCTGCAGGTAAGATGTGCATTGTACTTCAATGGAAGCATGTCTCATGGAGGAGCTCACTTGAATACAAACTGCTCTAAAAGCCTGATTCTGGAAGGAGGCATTCACGTGAACCAGCTGAAATCTGTTCAAACAGCAACAGCAGCAGGCTGCGGGCTGCCCCTCCACCACAGCTCTCCAAGCAGCCACAAACATGCTCAGCTCCATGCCCCAGCCCAGCCTGTCCCAAGGGGGGCAATGCCCGTGGCATGCCAGCAGTGTCTGGGGGCAGCAGGAGCAGGGACAGCAGCCCCAGTGCCCGACAGGAGCAGGGAGCTCTTGGGGGCTGCTTCTCCAAGCCCCAGGAATGCAGGGAGCCCCTGTAGTGCTCCCCAGCACTGTCAGGCCAAGCCATCACACAGCTGCAGTCACCTGAGCCCCAGGAGGCTGATTTACCCTCAGTAATGTATGTCTGGGACATACATTACACATTACAGCCATGACAAGCAGTCCACATGGGGTTTAGCTGGGATGTGCCACGTTCCCCTCCTGCCCCTGCTCACTCCAGGACTCTCTCTTCCCACGGACATGCTTGGCAAAACCTGGATCTGTGTTCACTGCCTTGGGCAAACCTGGACACTGTAGGCTACTTTACTTCTGCTTTTTTTGTTTGAAGTTTTGTTCTTCAGAGGCAATTACTTTGAGAGCTCATTTTTGTTTTCAAAACTTTCAGAGGACAGTTTCAAAACACTGAAGATAAATCAGCGATTGCCAATACTGAATTATTATGGCTGTTTCAAGTTGAGGGAAATGAATTTGCAACTATGGCTTAGATCCCAAGAACTGCTTGTAGTTTTCTCTTCCCAGACCACAAATTCTGGCCTTAGTTTAGTTCCAAGTGCGTCTTTTTTGTTTGTTTTTGAATGAAAACTGATCAACCAATGTCTAAACACATCTCCCCATTGACTGTGGCTTTACTGGCTTTTAAACATCTTAATATTTTCATAAAGATAGAAATGATACTGTCAAGGTTGGCAAAACAAATAATTGAACTAATTGGCACGGCTTGAAATTACAGCTGTGATCAGGTTAACACTTCTCCCATTTTTCCTTTTCCAAAAGGCAAAACTTTTACAACTTCTTTTTTCCCACCTGCAGACAGCAACTGACCCAAGAAGTAGAAGACAGAAAAGCCTCATGGTTTAAAGTAACCACTGCACATTTACACAAAAACGAAAACAAACATACCCAAACGAAACACAAACTTCACATAAAAAAGCCCCGAAGTTTTTTGAATAGTAGACTGATTGTGTAACATAGGCCAGATCTTTGGCCTTACAACCTTGACAATGCCAATTTTGCATAAAGAAACGAGATGAAGATGGGTAATCACGTGCACAGTTGCAGTCTACAATGCTTTATGTACTTAAAATAAATTCTTATGAGAACAATTTAGGTGCACTTAAAAATAAAGACTTATCATGACCTGTCTTGAATTTTCCAGTTTTCCTTGTTGCTTTAAAAAAGTCAAAGGTATATGGTTAAACACAATTTCATAACAGAACAGTTTGAATAATATGTAGAACAGCTGAATACACAACACAGTTTCCAAGAATTCCTGTAATGTTTCAGGGTGAGGTTCTCAGGGTTGGGATGAACAGTCACCATCCACACCAAGAAGGTGAGGACTCCACTATAATCTACTCTTGATTTTTGCACACCGAAACCTGGGTTGGTTCACACTTTTAAAGGAAATAAGCAAGACAAGCTGCATTTTTCAAAATAAAAATGTCTATTTTTTAATCAAGTAAGAAAAGAAATAGTTAAGTAACATCTAGTTGGCTTTACAGCAAAATGTTTCATCTACATTTCTGCATCATTTCAGGCATAAAACCCCATGGCTGGATTTAGAGAGTGACAGTAGGACGAGTTGACATTTCTAATTCATTTGGTGGATAAGTTACATTTGTTTTACATCATCTGGCAATAAACTTTCAACATAAAAGCCTGAGCTAGGAATTTTATTTTTTATTAGAAAGGAATGTTCCAAAAAATAAAGTGCAACAAACCAAACCAGAAACAAAAAAAAACCCACAACCCCTCCCCCCCATTTTGTTGGATGATTCTCTCTTCCTCCTTGTAATTAAAGTTCTTTGAGCTTACATTTCTCTTTTTCCTCTATCCTATCAGCAATACCTATTCCACAGCTTCAGTACTTCAAGAGAGATAACAGGATTAGTATTAATGAAGTGGAAACATAGAAATCCAATTGCAAAGACATTTTGTTGACTCCCATATTTTCTGAACTTTTAAAATTAGGGCTCTGGTTAAGAACTGGATGTTCAGAAATTTTAATTTCCCTACTCTTAGCACTTCCACTTCTAAGAAAAAAAAAATCAAATTCATGCCTTACTAGAAACCTCTACATTATTTAAAATAAAAATTTAAAACATAGGGACAATTGTTATTTTGTCTACTGCTGAGGAAGGTTTGGTATCAAGTGACTTTTCATCCCCATGGCATTACATACACTTTCCCTGAAGAGTTCACCTCGCTGGAGAAATGTGGAATGAAGAAAGTGGAAAAAAATATTCCTGAAAAAACATACCTCTTCCTGATCACAAGCCAGACATACTTGCTCCAGAAAGAGAGAAAAATGCAGCATCACGAGGTATGAACTCAGGTTTGGAAGCCAGGAATTCCCTATTTCTAATCCATGCTGTCACACAGACTGTTTTTATGACCTGGATGAATTACTTGGTTTGTTTCTCCATTTTCCCATTTCTGACTTTTTTCTAGTATAATCTCAGTGTTCTGCTTTGAGCTACCAGCTGCTTTCAGACCAGGGAGAAGAGGGTGTGAAGAGAAGGAATGAAAAATAGAACCCCAGTTTTTTCTCTCCCATCTTCATTTACTTCCTTCCTGGCATTGCTCATCTCTGCAGCAACTGAAGGGTGTTTGAACCTCTGGGATGGTCAACCAGGACCTGCCAGGGGCTGTGGCTGAGGTAGAAATGGAGCAGGAATGGAGCAGGAATGGAGCAGGGACACGTGGTACTCACTGCCTGCTGCAAAGGGCATCAGCTTCACCCAAGGGGCCTCAAGCACCACGTGGAGAAGGAAAAGCAGTTGCACAGAGCTGTCTGATGGCTCTTTAGGAGCTAATCTAGGATGGGATTGTCTAAAACAGCACTAGGCAGAGTGGCTGCCTTCTCTCCCTGAGAAAAATCCAGGATCCTTAGCATTTACTAGGCAAAATAGAGCCAGAGGACTGGGGGAGAAAAGTGATTCTGCCAGGGCAGTGCAGCAGCCTGGGGATGTGAAGGCATCGAAGAGCACCAGAAGCTGCAGTGAGGAGATTTTGGGAAGAGGAGGAGGGATTTGAGGGAGGTGGGTGAGGTTCCATTAGAGAGAGATCACAAAGGAGAAGAGTCCATGCAGACTTGAAGGGCACAGACTGAAGCTGGGACCAGAAGCAGGTTTTGGTGGAGATCATGGTAAAAACACCTTCAGAGAGAAAGGTGATGTGACCTGCTGTGCCTTAAGGGCAGAGGCTGCTGGGGAGGCTGGGGCAGACTGGGCAGGACAATAATGTAGGAGAGGTCTGGCTACCAAAGGAGGGCAGAAAGGGAAAGGAAGAGAAAAAGGGGATTTGAGTTCCTGAGCTGCTGCCTTAGGTAGTTTAGCTCTGAATGCAAGAAGTCTGTAAATGTGTCAAGTCTGGTTATTCAAAAGCTCTGAGGAAAGGCCTGAACAATAGGGAAAACACAAACAGGACTGAAAATAAGGAAGGGGAATACATCCAGGGCAAGCATGGTATTTTACTGACATTAAACTACATCCAGACAGCAACTATTTGGCAATTTCTTTCTGGAAAGTCTCCCAGATTCCCCCTCTCTACACACACACCCATCTAGGCTGAAGAATCCAAGCAGCTAATTCAACCACTTCCTTTTCACACTAAGATCTGAATTAAGAACGACATAAAGCAAAAGCCAACCCCTTTTTGCTCTTTATAACACTGCAGAAGTCCTTCTAAAAAATTCTTATACAACAGAATATATACTTACGTTAAATTAGGTTAGCAAACCACAAAATTCTCTTGGAATTAGCAATTTAATTTGGACATTTCTCCATAAATATATTACAACAGCTCCATCTGACTGTGCCATTTGCATCTGCCACCATATGATACATGAAAAAATTATCTTAATATCAGCTGCAGATGAAAGCTGAGACCTGACACCGAGTATATTATACAGTAAAAAATTACCTTAATTTATAATAGCCAGGCAGTGAGTTGTTGTACCAAAGAGATTTAATCTTTTACTGCTGTTTTAAATAGGAAGTGAAGATAATGTGACTGATGTTTATAAACAGAAATACATTTTCCTAGAGTAAGGAATAATAGGTGAGACTATAAAAGGGGTTAAATTATTATAAAGAAAATCTGGAAAGGAAGAGACTATACAAGGGGTTAAATTATTATGAAGAAAATTTGGAAAGGAAAAGGATTATTTTCTAATAACAATGCCTGACACAACACTAAATTTTACTTTGGATTAGAAATACTGGATATACTTCTATCATCAGGGAATTCAACAGCCAGAATCAAACAAAGTAGTTTTCCATAGTGGACAAGATTTTATATTGAAAATAATACACTAATTCAACAAAATATATTTTTAAGGGAACTTCTTCTCCAAACAAGAAAAAACAAACCACCACCCACAAAAAAATACTTCACACTGGTCTAAATTCCTTTGGACAATCCAGCAAGAGATGCTTCAAATCTGCTCAAGCAAAACATTCTGCCAGAACCCCCCTTTTTCTCTCTGCTTTTTATAATATGTTGTGGATTGCAATCACAGCCTTGGAAAGACGATACAGTATCGAGATACAACCACGGCTTGTTCTATTAAACAACCTAAAAATACCTTCTCATCGTCCTGCCTTGAAAGTTATAACCAAAAAGGAATTTTCTTCTAAAGATTTTACATTTTTTTCCCATTACTCTTGTCACATATCAACATCCTCCCTCATTTCCCATGTCCTGTGCTTCTTTTCTCCAGAAGGGAATCAAATCATCAACCCATGGAGCACTGAGCATCCTTTACAGCCACTCCAGACAACCCCACTGTCCCACAGCACTTCAAACTGGCCAGTGCTGGGGCAGTCACAGGGAACCAGCGAGTTCCACACAGAATTCTGACATCTTCCACACTGAAACTCGCAGAGGAGTAAGTGCCAAACTTGCACCTTCCACCTGCAGGAGAGTCTCTTCCCCAGCTGCACAAAGGCTGCAGGATTGGCACTCAGCCATGCTGGCAGCACTTTCCACCTTCTATCCCTGGAAAGCTGTGCATTAATGCTCATTAACAGACCCACCTAACTAAAAAACAATCAAAGTCTGTCCTCAGTTTCAGGGATTCCCCCTTAGCTCTACTCTGATCCTTGAGAGGACATGGAAAGGCAAAGGTCTGAAACCTCCATTCTGTACAAATCAATATTTTGATAGGTTTAGTACCATTAAAAAAACCAAATTTACTTAGAATTCTTTCAACAGAAAAGAGAGCCATTTGTTATACATGAACTTAAAACTTGTTTTGTATCCATTTCTCTAATGAATATGAATGACAGTCTCACATGCAGAATCTAAGCTTGAACTGGGTTTGGATAATAAAACTATAATATTATTATTTCACTAAATTGCCACGATACTTTGTTAAGCAGTGAAGAAAATGTTCTGTATCCTGCACTAACACATTATGAACAATGACTTCACATATTTAGTCTTGGATATTCAAATAAGGAGTAGGTCAGGACATGACTTTAAATCATATTATGTTGTGAGATCCATTAAGCTGCTTTCCTTCACTGGGAAAAAGAGGGCAAGAAATTGTCTGTGTATACCGTATTTGCTGCAGGTTTGGTGATAGCCAAAGTTAACATAAATCTGCTCAAACAGTTTCTAATAATATAGGACAGGGAATGGAGCCATGGGGAAAAAGTCAGATCAGAACAGGAGAATACGATGATGCAAAACTGTTCATTTCTCTTCCTCATCTTTCATCCCAAGGAAAAAGACACAGAATAAAAGACAAGGAAAATAAAGCATGCACAGAGACCTACATAAAAATCAAAGCTTTAATAACTTATTTTGTACAGAAATATTCTATGCTTTAGAAAGAGAGGAAAACCATGACATATATGTGCCATACTGATTCTACTGCTCAAAAGCACCAAAGGGTGCTCAAGTGATAATAACAATAATTCAGAGTGAGAACAACATTTGGGACAGAAAATGACAGAAAGGAGAGAAAAACTGAACAAAAGGCACACAGAGAAAAAGATAGTGTAGCACCACAAGAGACAAAAATTGCGTCGAGAGAAGAGCAGTGTGAGGAAAATACTGTCAATTATTTGCTTCATTTTACAGAAGTGTTAACATGAAAATACCACAATAAAACAATGCTGTAGTCCATGTAAGCATGCTGCAGACATCAGCACCATTAAAACAAGTGCAGTGTTTAAATTTTGAGGTAAATGAGAAAGTGGAATTTTGCTACATGTACTTTTCACTCAAACTAATAAACTCTGTGATCCTTTCCAAGCCATACATCAGATGGGAAAATGAACATCTCACATTGTCTGTGTAATTTAGAGGATTTCACTTCAAACCTTTGGTTATCACTGTTACCACCTACAGGTCATAATGCTGATTCCATTTGGGATCAAGTGTATTCTTCACAGTATCTGTAGAATGGCACTGGCCAGATCCGTCCACCACAACCTTAGCAAAGGGATCAGGAAGTCCTAAGAGGAGGAAAAGAAAAAAAAAGCTATCAAGTGGATCAGGATGTTTTCAAGTCCTCTATCATTGCTGAGTTTTTTAATCTTTCATTTGAAGATTTATTTGCCTTTTATTCATGAATGAGACCCCTAATAAATGAATGGGAATAACCTGACGTATTAAGCACAGGAAATGGGTAAATTAGCAATTCATTTCACTGATATGGACTAAGAAAAAGTTGTGTAAGTCAAACACATTGTGGGGAATAAAAATCTAAACACCTTCATCTTCCTAATTCAGGCTTGAGTAAATTCTTGGCATACAACGAAGCCAAAGGCAGAGAAAACAGAGTTACATTCTTTATATGTTTAAGATCAAATCACAGTTACGATTTTGGGTGATATTGGTGTAACAGAGAATTGCCTACAACAGATTAGTCTGGCTTTTAGGATTCACTTGGTATACTGCTGGCTTTGTGCTCCACTTGCTGCCAGCTCTCAGTTCCTCAGAAACTCTGAACACAGGTTCATCTGAACACCAAAAATCAGTGTAACGATGGTGCTGAACTCCAGATCCAGGGGTGGAAAAGCAGCAGGAGCAGAGCTGCCCATGATCAGCACCTCCTGCTGAACTGACACCAAGGGATGGCCTCACCACTGACATCCCAGGTCCTGCCCTTTTCCCTTCACACTCATTCATTCCTCCCCCCATGGAGTGCTGTGAGTCAGCTGGAGGAACCAAGGTGGGGAAATTTGCTGAGGTGCAATTTTGTCCCAGCTGAACTTCCTCAGGTGACTCAGCCAGAGCTGGCCAGGCAGAGAGGGCTTGGGACAAGTGTCATAGAAAGCACGTGGGGACAAAGAAGTGGGACCTTGGGACAAACTTGCAATCAATACAGAAATTCAGATATAAGCAATGTTTTAGAAGTATCTCAAATCACAGCATAATTCTGGATCATCGCCTCTTCAATTTCTTTCCAAAGCTCAGGTCTGCTCTTCCAAATTCCTCCTACTCCTAGGTGGGAGGTGGCTGGCAGGTGATCTGTGCCTGCAGGACACAGACAATAGCATTCCTTTCTGCCCTCTTCATCTACTTCTTAGCACTTCTTTCAAAACATTATTAAAATTAATTAAATTATAATTTCAGTGTACGTCAGTGTTATGGGGTGATTATTAATAATTAAGGAGCATATCTGTTTGCTTGACAAAAAGTTCTTGTATGAAGAACGACTTAATAAATATACGACACTAAATTTGAAAAACATGTAATTTGCCTGAGTGGGTACATTTGTTTCCCACTCCCATAAAAATAGTCAGTGTTTTAATTATTATTATGATTCCATGATGAGTGTCACCTAAGACAAAAACAGAAGCCCTGAAATAAAAGATCAAAGCCTTCAGTCCCTTTACTGCAAATATCTTAATATAATAATCATATGCAAACACTGGACTATAGGACTTGCACAATATTTATTTCATCTATAAATAAATGTATAAAACTGTAACAGCTACTTACGGAAAAAGTCCTTTTTCACCAAGTTTTTTGCACACAGTACTGCAAGAGAAACAGAAATACAAAATTAAGTTACTGACTGCCAAATTTTTTTTGGAAGTTATTTTACCTGTCCAACACTTCAGAAAATCCTGCTTAAAATAAAACAAACATAAATGAACTGTGTTCCTTCATCTTTTATATTGTCATGCAAATTAACTCCAGAAAGTTGAGCTGGAAGTGTCATCTTTTAGAAATTAACCTATAGGCAGATTACAGTGGAAGTGAGATGGTCGTGGTTTACCTCTAGCAATAGTTCTACATGTTTTGGGGGTTTTTTCCCCCTCAACTGTTTTGCCAGCTGTGAGTTCACTCCTGGCTGGTTCACCATAATTAGTGCCAGGACACAAGCAGGGGTTTATGCTCAGTTCTACAGCCCAGCAAAAGCTTCCTTGATCATAAAAAATAGAACATTAGGCACCCAAAGCTTTTCTGTTATCCTGCATGTTAATAAATAAAAGGTTTTACCTGAAAAGCGTTTGGGTGGAGCACACTAACTTCTAAAGCCAGAATTTTGATGGTTCCAAAGATATCTTTTATTTGTAGCAGCTGATAATTGTTTCAGGCTTTGTTTGTTTGTTTAAATTAAAAGGAAGGAACATTTGCATTTGTCAACTAAAAATACCCAGGGGAAAACAATCCCCTATGAGAATAAATTTAAATAAACAAATAAATAAATAAAAGGTCAAAGGGGACAAATTTCATATAAAGGTGCCAAGGTAAACAATGAAGACTTCTCTTCACAAACTGCACCACTGCTCAACTACTATGCTTATCTATTATCACAGGTTTAGTATGCAGGAAATATTAGATTCCCCTGTGAAACATTAAAATATTTACTGATAATACAAAAGGATTCTTGGGGATTGAGCAAAAGCATGAATTCCCACAGCTAGTATTAAAAAAAAAAGGGGAGGGGGGGAGTGAGAAGAGTTATTTGGTTGGAACCTGACGCTGCAGGAGATTCCTCACTATATTATTCCCTTGGATATTTTTCCTATGAGATCGCCAATATTTATTACTGCCAGGAAATGCAAAGACAGAAAAGTGCATCCAATAATCACATCCCACAGGCACCACCTAAATCCAAACATCATTGGTCATCCTTGCCCCCCCAGAATACCCTCCCACTGATCCTGCAAGGCTCCTGATCCCCAATTTCTGCCTGAATAAAAGCAAGCAGAGGTAACCCATGAGCACTCTCATGGAGATCTCCACAGCCAGGGCAGAGGAGCACCACCCTGCACAGTCTAAATAATGGAATTCATGTTTTCCCAATTTTACATTCATAAAGATGCTGATTTTAATGAAGCTGCTTTCCACTGAAATTCAGCCCTGTAAAATCTTGGCTACAACCCTGCTCAGGCCTGAGGAGTTTTGGTCCTCCATAAAACACAAGGAGATGCCTATCAGCAGCTACAGGGAGTCACAGAACAACCCCCCACACTGACCTATTCCTCGGGAAAGGGACATAAAAGTTCCCAGGAACATTTCAGCACAGCAGTTTGATATAAGGGGCAGCTAACAACACTGTTACCCTGGGAAAAAAAAATCCTGGTTCCAGGCTGGTAGCTGCTGGGCTTTTTTAAAAGATGATAGAAGTAATAAATATAATTTCTCTCCATTCAAAGACATACTGGTAATCCTAAAGCAGAACTCCATATAAGGGATTTTCACCCAATAATTTCAATCTGAACAGTCAACAGTAATAAAATACTAATAGAGAGTCAAAAGTTTCAGGTATTTCTGATACCCAGCATTCAAGAACATACAGGAAAGAGACTCACATCATTGCTCCACAAATCAAATAAAGTTCTTTGGATGGTGTAATAAAAGTCCACTGTTACCAAAGGCTTCTACATGCTCAACAATCTAAAGTTTACTATATCCAGAACATTGACAACAACCTAAAGGCATTGGAAGAAAAAAAAAAAAAAGAGGTAATAGAAAACTGCTTTTGCAGCTCCTTAAGGTTTTATTACACTAAGAATATCCTCAGGTGAGTCATAACACAACAGACATCATCTGCCCAAGAACTGCAATAGATTATTGTTCACCAGCCACCTTTCATCTAGTGGTGAAAAGCTTCAAGTAAAATAGATGCTTATACAGATGAAAACTTTTTAAAAAATCTAAAAAATGATATAACTATTGTCACAGTTTTACCCATTACAAGTAATGGGAAGTGTCAAGTGAAACTGAGGGCTTAAAATCCAATAGTTAAGTCAAAATTCATCTACAGCACAGCCACACAGGGTGCTCCTGAAACTGTATAATGTCCAAGATAAAAGAGGTTCAACTATTCTTGAGAGAGAAATGGTAAGGTTAACTAATTACAAACACTTCTTTTCAAAAATAAAGCAAGCCTGCCAATGCAATTTAACTGAAGTCTCATTTTTATAAGACTGGGCACACGCAGAGCACACAGTCTAATAACTGCTTCCCCAACAATTAGCCATGAGTGAAGAAACTAGTATTTTTGGCTCAACTTTTCCCTCTCTAGTAACCACATTTAAGGCAAGTCAGATGTCAACCCACAATGCCTTTGTCAGGTTAACAAAACAGGAGAGATGCTGAGAAAGCTTCCATTAACAACACCCCCTCTGCCAGGTATTTCTAGGTGAAAGCCCGGGTCCCAGGAGCATCAGCTCAACTCAAAGTAAAACAATCTTATTCCACACACAGAGCTCTCATCTATCTCAGGACTTTTTTTGGACAAAACTTTTCCCCGTGGTGGGAAAAGTACCAGAGTTTATGCTCCCCTTTTCTAACAGTTTCAACACTGTATCAAAACCTGTTCTGAATATTCTGATAACCAGCTGATTAATAGTTCCTTGAGAATAAAAGCTAAGGAAGTTTGGTTTCCTATGGATTTATGTTTCATGGTTGACTGAAGGCTGTGGCTGAGGCTTTTCCCACTGGGCATTCAGACAGACCCTCTCCCACGGAGGCTCTCCCGTGGTCCGGCAGCGCAGGATCTGCTGCAGCTTTTTCCTCTCACTTCAGGTCACTGCCAGGGTCTCCTCTTTATCCAGGCAACGATTCTCACAAAACTCATGGGATGTAATTATCTTTGAGTCTTCTATCCTAGGTTCAATTTAAGCTAAAGATTCAAAGACCAGAAAGAACTAGAGGGAGATTTCTTTCCCTTGACAAAGCCAAGTTAAAGGGCTGATGATTCTGGACTCAACGCTTGTCGGTGCCAGATCTACACAGCCCCACCACTAATGGATCCTCTGGAGGCACAAGGGCACTGAAGAAGGTGATTAATTATTTGGATCTGCTTGTTTTAAGGCACTTTTTGTTACAATTATTTTGAAACAAAAAGTTAAGCTATTTAAACTTGCCCTGGAACTAGAATGCAAACCAGTGGCTGGATATACTGAAAAAAAAGAGGGGGGTGTGTTGTACCATAAGTGCATCATCAATTGACATTAATTGCTTCTAGCACACGTGTAGATAAAGTATTCATTACAGAGTATCAGTGAGTCAATGGATAGATATGTTTCTGTTTATTACAGACTTCCTGGGTTGTCTACAGAAAAGAGAGCATTAATATTCCAATACGTACAGGCCAAGACAAACAGCACATCAATTTTACATAGTATACATACATTAAATTTTTTTTATCATGCTTTATGATCTCATTCTAACATATGCTCCTCAGGTCTGCTCACAGAAACTTAAAAAGAGCATGTTATAAGCTACCCAGTCTCCTTTTATGACAGCTTTGCTACACAGTCCACAAATATTCAAAAACAGGAATTAAGTGAATCATATTTGCAATTTCCTTTCTCTGATTTATTACTCCTGTGACTGACAAAGAATGGTTTACTGAAAAATAATTTAACTATTATAAGTGAATGCAAAGTATTTAGTATCCTCAAATCCCTGAAATCTATGTGTTAGCTATTAAAATTTTCATGCAATTATAGAGGGGGTGAATAATTGGTTGAACTCACATGAAAAATGAAAGGAACTATGACTATTGAAAAAGTCAATTTTATAGAAGGAGAAATATTTCCTTCTCATTTTCTGAACTCTGTTTATTCTTTTTGCTAGTTACTGAAGAATTCTTCTTACAACTGCTGCTTACTTTGGAACCACTTTTACAGAAAAATCAAACTTTTAATGACATCAAGCTGTTGTTAGGGAAGGCATCCTATGTTATACATTACCACTGTTTTTATAAGTGTTAAAAAGTATGTTTATTTCAGAATAATAAGTATATCAGTAACACCGGGTCTCCACAGTTGAAGGGAGGATGAACATGAAGCACGTGAAGTGGAAAGGGAGCTCCAGCCAGCTTAGGAAGCTTGCGTTGAAAACAAGTAAAAAGTGATAAAGATCTATGAGATTTCACAGAATCACCACCTCTCAGACATGAGCTCAGAGTCTTCAATGATCTGTGCACCTCCAAAGGCTGGGTAACACCAGAATGAGTGCTGAGGAAACAACATTAGAAGGAAAGGAAGTGTTATGCGAATTCAAGGAACCCGGGCATTTAAGGGCTGTGTATTCCACCCTTGTGAGTGCTCCCAGCCTGCAAACTGTTTGTAGCCCATTTGTTCACTACATTCACCTGCAAAACAACAACACCACTACTGAACCTCACAGGCAGGTTTTAGTTTTACACTACCTGCATGGTTGTATGCTCTGTTATCTGTTATAATGCACCTCTTGATTTATGACAAATGAGAAGGTTTAAATGTGTTTGTACCCAGCAGCATGAGGTACAAACACCTCAGGGTACAGCTGTAGACAATCATTTTACAAATATATTACTCTTAAAATTCCTATGTTAAAAATAATATCGCTTAAGCCATCTTAAGTAAGTAGTTTTTAAAGTGTATATTTAAGACACACCAATACTATCAAAGAAAGATTAAGGAAGACAGGTAAGAAAATAATCATGACTGTCCATGGAAATGAGCACACCAGCTGCAGAAGGAAATACACAATCAACACATTTCAGTCTCCACATGGCTCAGTAGAACACCCCCATCCCATGCCAGCCATCCATAAGAACCCACACTGTGTCAACAGGCGGCCCCGAGGTTATGGGGAGGAAAGCACTCAGTGCAAAGCTAAGATTATGTTTTCTAATCTTCTGGCTTTCCACGTGTCATCGCCACAGAAGAACAAGTTCAGCCTTCTGAATCCAACCAACAGTTTTAACATTATCATTCCTGTTGGTTTTTTCTTTCCCCGAGGGTTTTTCTCCCAGAAAAAGCGCTTGTTCAAGAACATATGTAACATGCAGGAGAGCGACAGGCTGCC
This sequence comes from Cettia cetti, assembly GCA_013401135.1. Lineage (NCBI taxonomy): Eukaryota > Metazoa > Chordata > Aves > Passeriformes > Sylviidae > Cettia > Cettia cetti. The sequence continues at coordinate 130,787 of VZUI01040584.1, forward strand.
TATCAATTTTTACCACAATGGCTCATTTTGAAGACAAGCCTTTCTTCCCCTACAGAAACACCATCTTTTACTGAAAGCCATTAGTGTTGGTTTTGTGATCAGATCCCAGTTGTTTGCATGTTCTACGCGGGGCAATACAATCACCGAAATAAGTCCCAGCTGTAGAAACACAATGCTATGCTGTTGCTAATGTGTGTTGTACTGATAATGAATGGTCGTCTATGCTTTAATCTGAATAAAGCTCCCAACTGCTCTGCCTCTCCTTGCCAAAAATTCCCCTTCCTCCTCCAGACTGTGGTTGCATTCCAATTACACTGCTGATTGGAATGAGCCTGCTTGGGGGAGGGAGAGGGAGGAAGGCAAATGAAGCCACACTCACGCCCCTCCTCGCCTTCACGGCTGCCCCTGGGACCCAGAAATTGCTCGGGTGTTTCAACCTAAGGCTGACATGATGTACTTTTCTCCACATTGTACAAAGCTCTTTGCAAATTCACTTTTTTCTTTTAGAAAAGCCATTTGTGACAGGCAAACAGCGCACTCTGCACAGGTTCTAGCAGGATGGCTCAATACTTTAAACATTTTTAAACAAATTCCTACTGGTTTCTTCCATTGTTGGCACGCTCACAAGAAACTTATATTTTTCTGCTTGCGTTCCTTCCTTGGACCTGCCTGAATTCCCACACGGGAAAATATAAAACAGGAGGTCTTCAACTATTTATTGAACTAAGAGTTGTAAATAATGCTGTATGGATTTTGCAAATACAGCTGTTGAGTTAATAACTTCCTCAATTAAGGTTTTGAAATAAAATTGTTTACCCCAACTATTCACATGAAGTTTTATTTTACAGTTAATCTCCTTGAGGAATTTTTTTAAGGTTCCATTTCCTTTGAAAGGTGCTTTTTCTGCAATGAACAAAATGTGACAAAATGCGACCGTAAGAGTTTACTTTCACTTAATGAAACTCCTGCATTTTTGAAGATTGCAATTGATTTTTGTCAAGAAGGGGCACACAAATGCAGGTAAACGTAGCAAATACTGTATTTTACAGGTGCATGGGGGTTTGGAGTCAAGGTCTAGCAGCATGAAATGGGTCAGAACACAGCAGCTGACCATTATTCCGAGCAGGAGCGGTGATCGCAGCGCGCTGCAAGGTTTCGTGTTGCACCCAACAGTACCGGGGGCTGCAGCTGTTCCTCCCTCAGAGCAGGTCCAGCCAGCACAGGAACACAAGGTAGAGCAGGAAGCTGAACTGGCTTAACAGAAAATGAACCTTCTGGGGGGACAGATTAGTTCACCGTTGGCTCCTAGGGCTGCACAGACTTATCCTGCAGTCACACCATCTGCAAACCCGCGGCAAAGGAAGTGGCAGAAGCACATGGCTGCAAGCAGGGAGGATCAGCCAGGCTGCCCTTCCTGCAGTTGTGCTGGAGAAGTGCACCCCAGAAAACAAAACATGCTCCCAGTGTTTTTTTTCTAAAGCAGACATAGTTTTTCCTCCTGCCTCTGTTTAGCAGCTCCAGAAATTTATTTTCTTAAAAATAAAATTAAGTTAAAAAGCAGATTTTGCCACCAGTATACCAACATAACCAGCTAACACCCTTCAGGTTTTTAGAGACACAACCTTCTCCTTAAACATTCAACTTTTCCATTTCCCAAAGCACGCTCAGAAATGCAGAACTAAAACACAAAAAAGCACTCCTCTTGCAAGTACACACACAATTACTTCCAGGCTGCTCTGTTTTACTTACAGACAGCTGGTCCTCCTGGGTCTCACAAAACAACAGAAATTCAGAATAACCCAATGAGCTCTAAACTAGAGTCAGAATAAAACATGTACACACAAAACAGTAGGATCATTATTTTCCCTGATACTTCATTGTAAAATTCAGCATCACCCAAACTAACACTCCGAACTGCACCCTCTCCAGAGCCCAGGGGAGGCAGCACACAGAGCTGCAGGTGCCATATGCCAGCACATGGAAGCCCAGTTCACCCAAGGACACTGGACAGGCTGATGCTGATTTCAGACACACCCTGCTTGATGAGACCCAAGGCAATCACTCTCCCCCGTGCCTGGATCCCTGGCTCTGAAGCAGGAAGGGCTGCAGAGCCAGAGCAAGCAGCCAGGTACACCCCAAACACCATCACTGAGCTGCTCTACCTGGGTATCTTTTCCTGATGTGAATTAGGAGCTGCACCCCATGATCCCCTCTGCTCCTGATGGGAGCCAGGGCAACTGGGAAGGGATGGTGACATCTTCAACAGGCACAGCTGTTTCACAGCACACCTACAGCTTATACTGGTAGGAAATTAATTTTTAATTCTCTTACAGACTTATAAACCTTGTTTAAATTGAATACAGCCTTAGAATCATGTACCAATTCTGACTCTTACTAAGAATATACATTAGAACAATTCAAGAGTACTAATGGATTTTTAAAGTGCTATTTAATACTAACATGTCAGGTTGCAGAAAAATAGTCTAACTGACATATAAAAGCATCGCTGCTAGATTGATGTCCAAACATAAGATAGACAACTTTAAAATAAACTCAATTAAAATATGCATTAGAATAAACATAGTACTAGAAAAGCACTTTTAACAAGAATTTCCTTTACTAATTGTTACAATTCTAAATTTTCCCATAAACACATTTCTGTAAGTTCAACTTCAACACAAGCCAGATGCTAAATCCTTAATTTACTACATGTAAAGTGAAACCCATTTCCAAGGGTCACATACATTATAAGCATTGCCAGTACCTATGTCTCAACAAATCAGAATTCTTTCCTGTTGGACTAAACAAACAAAACCACAAAAACTGGCAGTATGCATACCCAGAAGTGACAAATGCCCTAATAATGCAATATAAACTACTGCAAAAGATGCCAGAACCTAACACAAAACCAGTCCATTTTCTGTGCAATAGATTCACTCTAAGTTCTCCACAAGAATAGGTTGTGCTGTGACTAGATTTAGAATTCCAGACCCATATAACTTGCACATAGAGTAGCTCATGGAGTTGAAAATTCCAAATGAAAACATCACACATTTATGAGAGAGAACAAAGATGCAATGCATCACTGGATAGAAACAGTTAAGCCAATAAATCATTCATCTCATGCAATAATAAAATTCTGGGAGAGAGTCTCCAAGGCTATTTTAAATTCCCGTAAGGGAAGGACGACACGACAGCGACTCCAGACTCCGGCAGTCTGTGTGGGGATGGCTGAGTGACTTGTGGCCATGGCCAGATGGAGCCTGCCCAGATTTGCCATGTTTAGACTCCTGTTTTTACATCACGATGTCTACTTCACAGCATTGTTTCACTGTAAACAAAAGGCTTCCTTTTCCACTTCTCCTCCCTTACTCCACTCCAAGCCAAAAGTAAAACAAAACACAAAACCCCCCAGACCATTGAATTCTTCCTTGGAGCAGCTCATGCATTCACGTTTCCTCGATTCATTCAGCGATGGGCTCGCTGCCACACACGTCACCCACCCTATTCATGTGTCTGGTTTATTTGATACGCCTCTCAAGAGGTAAAGGAAAGAAATTATGCTGCCACTTTTGCAATTAAGACAGCAGCCCTCCCCAGGCACTTCAAGCCCTACCAGGAAGGTTTAACAAGTCTCTTTCATGGAGATTCACGTTAATTTGAGTAAGTAGCTGAAAAAAAAGTTGGGTTTGGTTTGCCTTTTTTTTTTTTGAGCTATATACCAAACGTGTAAATTAAAGTTGAATGGTACAAAATAAACCATGCTCATCAGGGCCCTGTGTAAATTAGGGCATCAGCCACAGCTCACTGAGAAAAAAGCAGGAGCAACATGTGGGAAACTTAAAGAAAACCAAGGCTATTGGGAATATCTGCATTTCCTGGTTCACTGTGGATGGAGCCTCTCAGACCAGCCAGGATGTTTCTAATACACTAGAAATTCAATTTCTCTTCTCCACCCTCCTCTAAAATGGCCTAACCCTCCCATCTCACCCATTTTTCAACATCTGAAAAACCAACCACTACTGTACCATGGAGCTGTCGGACAGACACCACTTACAGAGACTCAAAACTGTGCTGTCACCTGGGCTGGGGGGAACAACAGCTTTAAATTAACAGCCATTAGAATATTTCAAAGGAAAAAGTCAAAGATCAATTCTCAGACCAATTTCAAAGTTATTCCTTCTGTTTCTCATATTGGTGACAAGTATAAAATCATATCCAACTAAACAAAATCAGGGTGGGAAACAGAAATCCATTAAAAAGATGAAAGAATCCTGCAGCTTTGCTTTATATGTGCTATAACAGTCTCAATTATTTCTTACCCTCCTGCAATTTAAAAAAAAAAAAGTCCATTAAAAAAACTTTAAAGTAACATTACCAAGATTAACTAATCTCAAACTGCAGAGGTGGTTTTTACATCCAAGTGTGAGTGAAGTAAACTCTAATTCAGTTATCCAAGAAATACTGGAATAAAATAGCTTTTAAGACTTCAGACAAAGAAAAAGGGGTCACTATTATCTCAAACTCTTACAAATGTGCTAAAAATCTTACCTCAGTCCTTAAAGACTTCTTTACAATCCCAGCAGTTAGTTTTTAACCAAAACAGAAGTAATTAATCCAAAATTATTAACTTGTAAAATACCTAAGGGAGCACAAGATCCTTCCTCTAATGGGTAAATAAAAAGGTAACATGGAAATTCACCCATCTATTTCTCAGTTTGTTTTGATAGGAACAGGAGTTGGGGGAAAAATGCAAATGGGAGAAATAAATGATAGCTCTGCCTGATGTATTTCATGCACCAGGGACAAACTTGCCAGCAAGGAGCAGAGTCCTTGGATTTGTTTCACTGCAGTAAAACTCTCCACCCTCTGAATGAGCTGTAGTAGAGGCAACAACAAAAGAAATTCATGATCTAATTACCAACCGGACAAAAATGCCCTGAATTTTAAAAAGGGCTCAGACAAGAGGCACCTGCAGCTAACTCAGACTCCTGGGTGTCAGGGATTGTGGATCCCAGCAGCGTTCCAGGCTGTGCTGCCAGCGCTGTCAGGACATGGCCACACGTGTGATTTAAACAGGAAGTCTCAAAACTCTGTCTCTGCTGCAGACACCATCCTTGGGGAACACCACAACTGCTGGGGTTTTTTCTGGGAAGAGGAGAAAGGAAAAGAACCAAGAAAAAAAAAAAAAGAAAAAAAAAATTCCCGAAAGCACGGACATAATTTACCTTTCACAAGTAATTCCCACACCACTCCTGCAAAATGCTGTACATATTGATTTTATCAGTACTAGCAAAAGGATTGTCAGATGCTTTTAAAGAAATAATCCTTAACTAATGAGAAAAGGCAAAAACTTTTATTAGGGAGAAAAAAGAATTCTGGCATTTCAAATATATATTTAAGTATTTACAAAAAATAATCCTCTAATAGGTAAAACAACGTTAAAGAGTTCAAGAGGGTCATGATTTTGATACTATCACTAGCAAAAATCATTAATTAAGCATCTGCCCTTAATCTAAACTCCTACTTCAGCACAATTTTGTTTTATTACTACACCTGATGTACTAACATGATATTATATGGGGCAATACAGATGAGTAATGTACTCTTATATCCTCTTGCATTATCATCAATATCCACAACCTCAGACATTCTGTCTCCTTGATAATATGTGGATCCTGCCTCTTTCTGATTTAGTACAGTTGAAATATTCAAGCACAACCTCCCTATATTCACATTTTTTAAAAAAAATTTGGTTTTAGTGGAATGCTTTCAACTCTGGAAGTTGCCTCTCTCTCTCTCTGGAACTTGACAGTTTGGCTTCTGCCAAAAATAAAGCAGGGTCAGCAGGAAGGTGTGTGGACTATACACACACAGCCCTTTACCTGGTCATGCCTCTGATGAGTGAGTTCTGCCTGTACCTGCAAAAATGCAACATCATCTAAGTCAAGAAAACTCCAGAAGCTTAAAGGCAGCACAGACAGAAAACCAAGGCAATGCCACCATGAAAACATCATTAAAACTCTCTTGTACCTCGCTTCAGTCTTATCCCCCATCACACACCCATGAAGCCTCATCTCCAGGAGATTATTACACCATTAGCCTATACCATTCATAAACTGATTAAGTTATTGCAGTCCTTTTATATGGACAGATCCAGTATGGTTTCTGTTTAAACAGATGTGTCCTACAGAAGAAATTCAGTTTAAGAAGCTGCTGCTGTTGAAGACAGATGAGCTCACTGAATGAGAAATCTTATTTATTTCAATTGAAGTAAAGCAACTTACAATAAAGCCTTAGTTTTGCTTTACTTTGGTTTTACACAAGTGTGTATTTAATCAAATTTTTGTCAAATTATTGTTATTTAGTCAAAATTATATAGTCAAATCAGTACAATTTGTAAAGTATTATAACAAATAATATAAAAGGGAATTTAAAGAAACAGAACACCAAGAGATTCAGATGAAATAGCTCACCAGTATATGGAAATAAAGGATCTTGCCCAAAAAACATTGCCATGCCATTTAAACTACAACTTCAGAAATCTGAAGATGCAATGCTCAAGAAGTAAAAATATAAGAATAAGAAAAACACAGTAGTAGACATTAAGCAGGGTAGATTGAAGATTAAGAAAGATAATGGGGAGGAGCTGAGACTGAAAAGAGGAGTATAAGGTGATTACATGAATGCAAAAAGTTTAACACTGCATCAACACTCCAAGCAGTACAGCAAATGAATAAAAATCCAGGAAAATATTCCCAACAAGTTCAAGAACATTTAATTACAGAAGGCAGAATGGCTTCCAAGTGCAAGGAGCATCCAAGTATTTCCATGGACCTCAAACACCAGTTACAAATTTCAGAAAGTTCAAATGGACACAATGGCCATTTTGAGGGGACACAGAAATGGAAAACCCTCATTTCCCTGCAGCTTTTCACTCTAGGAACCCTTAACCTCTTGCAGTTCTGCTCACAAAGTGTTATACTAAATAACTTCTGATTTCTACCATTTCTTACATGGCTTCACAAGGTAAGAGCTGACCCAGTTTTCCAGAGGAATCTTTACATGCATTTCCTAGACACCCTGCTCCTTGGACATCTCAACTGCTAATTGAGTGCTATCCCAGGGCACCCAAATATAATTATTTGCTAAACAAATACATTAACTTTCCAAGTACAACGTTTTTTCCTCCAACAACTATCTTCTGACATCTCAATTATTTAATACTAAACACCTTCCAGTGACCTAATTCCTTTAGTTTCTCTATTATTTATGTATCTTAGAGCCAATATGACAATTTATACTAAAATAAGACGAGAAATATGCTAAAACTCTGATCAGATATATGGAACCAAAGAGGGCACAGGCTTTTTGCCTTTTACATCGCTTCATCCAACTTTGTAAACTGTACTTCCTTTCTGCATTAACTAAACTTAAGAATTCACAAATATATTTTCTGTGCATCTTTCAGCATTGTAGACTATGAATGGCACTGTTAATGTTAAAGTGATGCAAGTTTTTAAAATACCAAAAATCAAGATGCAGTAATCACCTCGGAACCGGCATCCTACATGAAACTACATTTTCAGCTAATCACGTATTTTCACTAAATATAAGCAAATAAACTACAGTAAGCCAGTTCAGGGACCTGTGCCTGCACTCCTGGATGTAACTGTCCTCACTAAAAGGTGCTGGTGCTGAAGGGTCACAGGACAGGAGTGCTTTTTAGGGCGCACACAAATATTTTGTCATTTAGCTAAAAATCAAAAAAATACCTAAACGCACTCAAACTTAGAAAAGAGAGATTAGAAGGAACAAACAAGTCTCACAGATTTTGCTCCTCAACACAGACTGTTCTTCAGGAGACAATAAAAACCACGGGATTGGAGAAGATAAAGTGTTAATCGCATATTTGGTGGTTTATGAGCCAAAGCAGTCTGAGGTTTAAACTGCTTCTGCTCAGTGCTCATCCCATTCAGAGACGATGAATCATTTCCCATTTGGCAGCACTTCTGCCTACAAGGCTTGTCTTCTGTGAGATTTCTCCTGTAGCCTTGTAATAGATTTGCTAATTTAGTACACCTGACTTTGAGCAAAAGCTATTGTTGCCAGCTGTCAGACTAGACCTCGTCCTGTTTATCAGACACATCTCCACCAGCCCGGCCTGCCCCAGTCACAGAAACACAACACTCCTCACTAATCCCAGGGCAGTAAATTACTTTCTAATATCCTTGTTTTTCTTATTCTGCCAAAATACCAACACATCCCAGATTTAAAGCAACAGCAAAATCAATTTATCTTCAGCAGCTGGACTTGCACCAGTTTATCCAATAAACACATTTTTTAAAAGTCATTTTTACTGTTCTAGTCATTCTGTCCATGAATTTCTGAGTTCCAGCAGTAGAGGTTTGACTGTTTTAAACAAAGGTAATATAAGCTCACAGGGAGTGTATTCTAGTTTTTTAGGCAGGCCTCCACAGCTCTTTGAAAGATAAATCAAAGCAAAACAAAGTATTAAACGCCTTAGACCTACTAAAACATTTCCTCATTTGCATGCAAAAGAAAGTGCATTACTTGCTGTTTATAAATATTTGTATGGACAGAAGCTCAGGGTAAGGGCAACAGAGAAACCATGGGGAGATAAGGTGGGTTTTGTTGTTTTGGGGGTTTTTTTGTGGTTTGGTGCTTTGTTGTTGTTGGGTTTTTTTCAATCCTACCTAGAGTGAATCTGAGGAACGTATGAAAAAACAATTTGTATATGATATTTTTATGCCTAAACAAAATCTACCAGAACCTAATCCTTTACTTTCCAGATTACATAAATCAGTTACACAAATGCAAAATAAAGCAGACCTGTTCTTTAGAGGTTTCACACAGAGTGTTCACAGAAACACATGCCCACATATTAGATTCTCTTTTGATACTCTTACTCTTCTAAATGTTTTAAACCTCAGTATAATCAACAAAAATATGACAATGCACACTCAGCTAACAAAAAATGACTGTTGACATTGCTCTTTGTGCTCCCAGGGGGCTGTGGAGCCACTTACTCATCTCTATCATTCAAATCTGGCTGCTGAATTCATGCTGAGCAGTCAAGGAACTGCACCTGGACTCTTCCACCTGGGACTGACTTTGAAAGGCCAGACAGGAACTGTGATTCCACATGCCAAGACCATTTACCATGAGCAGGTTCCACACCACCTTGTGGTTACCTTCTGCTATACCTGTCACCAAAATTAAGTTTCATTGTATTTGCCTTGCAGAGTAGCCCCTCTGACCCTTTCCCTCATGGCAAAATCCATCCAACCCTCCAGTGCAAACACCCTGCCCTTGCAAAGGGACACAGATCTGGGGGCTCAGCTGCACAGCCAGCACCTGCTCTTCCAGCTGGGACAGAGGACAAAAACCTGGGAAAGAGAACAGAATCTTGGCCTTTTAGGAAATGGAGGTGAAGTCAGAGCAAACAACAGAGTCAAGCAAAATTACTTCATTGCCTTGCAACAGCTACACAGCCAGTCTAGTCCCATGTAAAGCTGATGTTCTTGCATGTCAAAAGACCTGTGTGTGTATATATATATATATATAAATATATATAGTTTCACAAGGTTTTTCATTGTGATATTTGAAATGATGAATCAGATACCATATTTCAAGTATTATTCATCTGTACAACTTAAGCTAGCCCTGAGGAACCAATAAAGAAAAATATTTGCCAGGAAAAAATAACCCAGAATATATGATTCATTCACTTCTGAAACAATAAAATGGTTCACTATAACAAAAATAACTATATTGTAAATACTTAATTAAAATGTAAAAAAAAAAAAACCTTGCCAAATACAATGAAGAAAGCATGCCCTTAGAATAAAAACAAACCACAAAACGTGCACATGTGTGCAAAAACCAAAACAACTTGTTAGAAAAAGGTAATTTTACAAAATGTAGTTAACATCATATCTGAAGGAAATGGTACTCTATTTTTTAGGGATTTAATCATCTTAGAACAATAAAGACACACCTCAACTCTCAAACTCTAAGCTATTCTTCTATTAAGCTGATAAATAGATATTTATTTCAGCAGAAAGTGATGCATGTAGTGTATACTTAAACAAACAGATCCTGAACATCCCCCTGGGAAGCAGACAAGGCTATCACTGACCTTAAATCATGATAAAAGGGATCAGCTGAACAAAATCATGCATTCAATAATTTAATAATTGCCCCAAACTCAAAAAGGTCTGAAACGAGCAGCTTTTTGGAAAAGAAGTCCCATAAGAGCAGATTTTGTTTCAGCCTTGTGTCAAACACTGGGGGAGAAGAGCAGCACTGTTATGCATCACCAAATAACTGCAAAATATGAAAATAGTCTGAAAACCTCATTTACTTAAAATGAAACCTTGCAGTTTCACATTGTATCAGTTCATTCATTTTTAGTTTACTAATTTTAGTTTAGTTTACTAGTTTATTTTACTAAAAAAAGTAACCCTCCATCTGAATGCATCCATAACTTCTCCTCACTCTGTCTACACAGACCTCTACAAAAAACTTCAAATTGCACACCTGCCTGTCTCTTACTGGAGATACACCTGCCCAGTACAGGTAATTTCTGGTTTGTTTCTTCACTGGTCAAACTCTTTTGCAGACTCCTTTGTGTGTGTTTCATACACACAGAGAGTGAAGATCAAAGCATTTCACAGCACTGGCAACTCACTGTAAACAGAGCACAGTGTACTAAATCAACCCTCTGATACTGGAAGATGCCCTGGTGCAAATCCAGTGGGGACAAACCATAAAATTAAAGGACTGCCCTCTTCTATAGAGAAATAGCCACAAAGAATGCAAGACCCATCACTGTGTAATGTCATTTCATAGCATGTAGCTTTCTCTATCTGCTTGATATTTACACTGACGCTGACTAAAGAAGCTCAAATCTTTCATGCAATGAACTCATCAACAGCAGGTAACACTTCTCTGAAAACTTCTAACTTCTGGAGTTGCATTAATTGTAACTCCAGAATTTTTATGAAAATACGGCATGTAAATGAGCCAAGGAAACTTAAAAAGTACATAATTCAATTATAAGTAACAGCAAGTTTTCTGATCCTTTTAAAGCAAGAAAATATTGGAATTAATGAAGTGACCAAGACATTCTTAGAATCAAGGGTCTTTTTAAAAAAACTTCTCAGGTTTGCTAAAAGCTGAAGAATTCCTTTTGTTCTACACATAAAGAGTAACCTTGATCTTATGTGCAAGCCTTTTTAGAATTATGTTCTGAATCATGGCCACTTAGAAGCCAGGCCTTAATTCCCTATTTCTTCTATATAGTATCAAGGTGATGAACATGTGGAGCAAAGGAACAGATGGGAGAACGGGGGTGGGTGTTTTTTCCTGTTTGTTTTTAAACTTCTGGCCTCCTTCCAACTGTAGTCACTCACATTCTTTGCATGTTGTGCATCTTGAGTTCTTATGAAGCCCCTCTGCTGTAGATGACCCCTTTTCCCCAATAAAACAGATCATGTGCAGCAACTGCATTCCCTGGTTACTAACCAAGTGCTGAAAGATCTGGAACAGGAGACTCAGGGCTGCCTCTGTGACCCTGTGTCATGCTCAGTGCTGCAGCACCAGAGCCCAGGAACCAACAGATCCCCCAGCGCCTGGTCCTGCCAAAATCAGACCCCACCACCCGCTGGTTTCCCCAGCCAGCTCCTTGCTCCAGGTCACTCCCTTCTCCTCCACCCTCATCCAGCTTTTGTGCCCTGTGCATTCCAGGCAGTGCCTCTCTTCACACCAGGAGCACACTGAGCTCATTCAGCGTTAAGAGGCAGAGCTCAGGTCCTCACTAAACTTGCACCAAGCCTTACCTGGCTGATACAGCCACACCTGCCTATTAGACAGCGCCTCTGCCCCAGAATAAAGGATTCACAAGAACAAAGCATTTCTGGATGATGTGCAATGTATTTTTAATCCTTTTTGAAACCGGTTGAAGTTTAGCAGAATATTCCCAAAATAAATTTGGTCTGATTTAGCTCCTCAGCATGAAAAATGTCTGTGTTAGCCAGCTGCTAACAGCACAGAGCAGTGTCTGATAATGGGAAGCACTAACTGGAGCTGGCATCATTAGCTCCAGCTCGGTATTCCAAGTTCAGCCAGAGTTATAAATTCCACTGATGGCAAATAAAAGGCCAAGATGTTCAGACAGACAAAGCAATTCCATGTTCAAATGACACAAAGCAGAAGCAAGTGCAGGTCCCAGAGCTCCCACTCCCCACACTGCTAAAGAGACAAAGGAGCAACCCAAGGGTCAGAGCAACCAGGGACAATTTTGCTGTGCATGCACTGCCACTCCACTGCAGTGACACAGGGTGGGAGCACAAGTGCATCTCCAGGCATGGACCACACTGCAAAGAACTGCTGAAATGCGGACAGTGAGGTTACTAAATTTCAATAAACTTATGAAAAATATAAAGTTTTTGAATGGGTCCAAAGTCCTGCCCAACGTAGATGAAGTTACATTATGCTGATACACAGGAAATAGCTGACTGATTCTACAGGATGAACAATTCACCAGAGGAAAGGAACTTTCAGGAAAAATGATAAATATTGTAATGAGGAAATCCGAGGCACGTATTCACAATGCCACATTCACATCTCACAAATGAACAGAAATTTCTCCACCATCCCCTGGCCACAGAAGCAAGTGAGACACAGACAAATATAAATATATAGGATCTCACCCCAGGCAGAATAACCACTTGCTGTTTGGGAGGGGAACCAAGAACTTTACTGTCTATCCTTGTAGATGGGATTACAGAACTTTTAACCTCCTTTTACCCCCCTCATAACAGCTACTGAGAGAACACTGTGAACTGTGGGAACTGCTTGAGGAAGGGAGAGAAGACTACGCAAACATTTTATGTCAAGCCAGGCACAACGCACGTACTACTGAAAATTACTCTAAGTCATTTTTTCCTTAAAGGCCTTCTCTTTTCCTGCTGCAAAAGAAAGCAGAAGCCAACATTTTAGATCATCTTTCAACCCAGTTCTTAAGAAGAAATCCCAAATATGAAGGATGTTCACAAAAGGGCCACAGTGTTACATGACAGCACAACTTCAGGATAAATCTTGCCCCCCAGATTAGTAGAATCACAAAGATTTAAACCCTTTAACTTTTAAACACAAAGCTGATATCCAACTATTTGAGGCAAATTGGAATTATTGCATAGCACTTGGAATTTACAGACAGCATTTGCTTCTCTAAGAAACCAGGGGCACTTCCCCTGTGCAGCAGCATTAGTAAGTTTGAACAGAGGACAAGAGCAGTTTTTCCTCATTCCAACATCCTTAACCAAGAGTTTATTATAACTGTGTGTGATATATCTATATCTATATATATCTCACATTTATACATTTGAAGATTCTGTTCACCAACACCCTGTGCTTCACCAAGCATCCAGAATTGCTAGTTAGACATTTAGAAATGCCACATATACAACTCACTGGAAATTATGAAAGATAGCACAAAAAAATTTATCATTGTTCACAAGCTTCAATTAACAAGAACCTTCTGCAATATCAGTATAAAACATTTTTGAACTTTCTACTACAATCCTCTAAATAAATGTCTTAGAAAATTTCTGCTTTATCATGCATTATGCCCTTAAGTCTGTGCAATTTATGTGTCATAGACAGTGAACTCAGGCTTAAAGAAGGCAATAATTTTTAATTTCATACTTGGTACTGCTGACCAAGTGCTCTCCACAAGATGTGAGGATGAGGTCCTTCACATCTTTTTAAATGAAGTATTTAGCAATGGGAATTTCGTGTCCTTTAAAATATATGTATTGGTATTATCAGGATGAAGAGAGATGCTCAGTATCTCCAGATTTCTACACTGACAGTGCAATCATTGATTCACTACAGCCTGGCTCAGTGCTGTACCCAGCAACACAACATGGACATTTCTTTCCAGCTTAGCCCAAGCACAGGAACTCGTATTTGTTTTCTGCTTCCACTATAAAGTGACACAAAACCTGGGAAACTTACAGCCCCTTCATGCCCCTGTGTCAGCTTTTGAACAATTGTGCCCCGCTCTGTCCTGTTGCACCTCTACAAATGTCCCTTTTTGCCTCTGAATGACACCACCTGCACCAGCTCTATCCTATGAAGTTTCTTACATCACACCTGATGCCATCCTTCATAAATTAAGACAGAAGAATTTACTTTGCTGCTAAACAAAAAAGAGGACACCTAAATATTACTACAACTAAGCACAATGCTGTTACTCATCTAGTCCTGCACACAGTCTTCTATACTGTAAGAGCTATAAACTATTTTATAAACCACCAGGGAAAATAGTGGGAAGAACAACTTCTCTGAAAATAAATATTTATAGTTATTATAAATAAATAATTTCAGAACAAGGTGAACATTTTCTGTTAAGAATCAAATTGAAGAACTATTTGTCATAAGCATACCTAAATGCTTAGTACAATTAATGCCATGAATTTCTAATCCCAGGCAGTTAAGCATGAATGTAATTCTATGAATTTTATTCAGACATGTTTAGTTCCTTTGCATGTTTAAGGATTTTTAATTTTTTTTAACCAGCCTTGTGCATAAACATCTAACCCAGATACATCTTTCCCCTCACCAGTTATAAAATTAATTTTAGTATGTTTTACATTTTTTGCACAAAAAATACCCGCATTTACTAGATTGCTTTTTACTAAAATGAAACAACAAATTGCTAAGTACACTCCGTCTACTTTCCTCATGTCCTACAATATACACAAAGCAGGAGCTTTACCATACACAATTTTAGAAGTGTACAGCCTGGTCTTTATCTGTTTAGGAAGAAATCATCAAGTTGACCCAAGTTCAGAAAATGCCTCTAAGTATCACCAACACAGATTCCACCTCCAATTAAATACATGCACAACTGCATCTATAATTGAATTTATGTATGCATCTACCATAAACTCCAAATCAAATGGTTAAGCATGTTAAAAAGAAGCATCATGACAGATATAATTAGTTATTACTCCATTTAACTCCATCAGTAATGTTAAAATCTGGGTCAAGGCAGAATGAAAATGCCACCAAAGAGCCTGCGGCTCCGTGAACCTGCCTGAAGCCACCACTCACTTGCACATCAACCCACCACAGTCCTCTACAGCCAGAGAAAAGGGGGGATGACAAGACATGGACTTTATTGTGGATGTATTCCTCAGCCCACTCCATCTGACAGCACAGCATGAGCAGAGAGACGTGCATCCCAAAAATTGGTGCTGCGGGTTGGAAAGCTTTGCTATGGCATTGTCACTCTGATGTTTGTGGCAGGATGGGATGGCATCACACACGCTGGTTTAAGCATGAATGGCACAATCTGGGTACACAGTTTTCCTCTGACCTGTAAATTACACAGCCTGGACATTCTCTGCATATTTGAAACAACTCAAAGGAATTGTTACAGAAAGGAAGCATTGAAGCCGTTCCACTGACAATCCCACAGCCATGGAGCGACTCTCCCTTTCTCCAAGGAAACAAGGCTTGTAACTTGGGTTAAATACGCACTGGCCAAGAGTCATGCCACAAAATTACCAACAGGATACAGCCACAGAAATTCACATAATGCTACTTTTTCTTTCACTTTCAGAATTTTGAAAATGTGACTAACACTTCATCAAGAGCAATACATGTTACTCACTTCTGGGGATATCAGCCCTCCTGGTCTAATCTGCCTGGGCAATAGCAAGAAAAAAGTATTCTGAAGTAGAAAAAAAGCAAATTCCCAAGAGTCTGCAGGATACTAAAATACAGCTGATAGTGCAACACAAATATGGCATATGAGAGATAACACAAATCACCCCAACTGCATAGTCTCAGAAGGCCCGAAACAGAACCATATTTTCTGTGGATTTAAACTCAAAAGAAACAATGTTCATGGGCAGAAAGTCAAAAGATAGTGGATCTAAATCCCAGCTTTACTTGGTTTATCCTTTTTATGATCTTGAGCAAGTCTATTCTCCATCCTGTATCAGTCTTCCCCTTAAACTCAGACGATAATGCTTAGACAGTTTTGTCCTGAGCTTTGTTATCAACAGACAAAGACTTCAAGGTTACAAGCAATCTTATCTATGCTTTCATTGGAAGCACTTAAAGATGAAGTAGCAAGAAAAAGTCAACAATT
This sequence comes from Cettia cetti, assembly GCA_013401135.1. NCBI lineage: Eukaryota > Metazoa > Chordata > Aves > Passeriformes > Sylviidae > Cettia > Cettia cetti. The sequence goes on from VZUI01040584.1 coordinate 146,979, forward strand.
TGCTTCCCTGAATATATTACTGACAAATGTCCCAAGATGCTCCTCCCCTAACAGGAACGTGCTTTGCTAACAGCAGACACACACAGCAGCTCCTTTTCCATGCACTGCCTGACATCACTGAGGTGAATCTTTCCCAGCTCTCAGGAGCCACTGGAATGATCTCAGCCCTCACGTGTGATGAGCATTTACATTTTATACATTAAAGCAAGCACATAACAGCCTGTGCAGTAACACACTCGTGCCACTCAGCCGAGTCAGAAGCCAGCTCACGTCACTGTTGTGAGGAGAACAGGGAAGACACCCAAAGAAATCATCCACCCTTTTTTAAACACTGCAAGAAAGGCCTGGCCCAGTGGTGAGATGTCATTCTAAGTAAGATGGCAAAGCAAGGAAGCACTTCAAAGGCCATGAGATAAACCAGAACAAAACATTAAAAGCTGTCTTCTTTCAGGGATCTACCCATTCACCTTACAGACACAAAGACAAAACGTTTTCATCTGGGGCGTGATCAGATTTTTCAGTGTGATTAACAAAGACAACAGAATATAATTTGTCACCACTAGATGAGTTTCTCAGCTTTGTTCAGCTACATAGACAGACGTTATTGGACAGTGTAACCTCTTTAAACTTCACTGAAAACTGCAATTCTAAACATTACTCGCTAATATTCCACCCCTAGGATTTCTTTTATTTTTTTCTTGGCAATAGGTTTAATTTTTTTAAACATTACCATTAGGACCGCCTGCAGATTTCCCGTATGTCTCCCACATATGCCCCATATGTTACCTACACATGTAAATCCCCTACCAGTTTCTATGTGTACTCTCCTGATTGTACAGCCACAGGTGAATAGTGGGGGTTTTTTAACTGAATTTCAATCTTTTAATTGAAGCCCCCACATAACTGCTTTCCTACTACAATTTCATCCCCTAAATCCTTTCTGATCTTTATTTTCTTTGCCATGATACCACATTATGTACTCTTGAACACAGTTATCTAACTTTATACCCAGATGAATAAAACTTTGTCATACAAGCTGAACTCATAGAAACAAACAGCTGAAACTGTTCCATACAGCTGCTCAGCTGTTTACTACAATTCTTTGGCATATGTATGATCCACAACTGATTTATATGTATATAAATATCTATAACTATATACTGTGTATAGAAGAAAGCATGTATTTACACACACACTTCGTACTTTGATGAAAATATTGAGGGCCAAGCAGCCATCAGTCCCTGTACATCTGATTAGACACATCTATTGACTTTGTTATGACTGCACCAGTTCAGTTCACCTACTATGTAATTTATTGATTCGGATTTCTTAATGACACATGGCTTACAAAAACTAGTACTTAAGTCAAATATACCTTACATGAAGGAACCCCATTGTTTTATTGTTGACCAAAGTGTATCTAACTACAGGCTGCTGGTAGGAGAGGCACTCCTGCCCTCTTTGCAGCTTCTTCTCTGCATCCCTCTTCTTCAATACAAAAACCCATTTTTTTTTTCCTGGCAGGGTTAGCTTTCAGCTCATCCCATAGCTACACAGTTGCTGGAGTCAACACAAGGGAGGGCCCAGAAAGTGAAGCCAGGGGCTACAATGAGAAAAAAGAAACAGTACTCAGATTTTAAACTCAGCTAAAATGGCACTACAATTTCAGTCAACTACAAAACCACTCCCTTGCTACATAAAAATATAGGGAGCTACTTTATCATTCCATCAATCAGATGTTCCCACAGTGAGTTCTGCTATCCATAAACTTCAGTCCTGCTTCCACCACCACTGATAGAAAATTTAGGATTCAGGTAAGCCACTGTCTTCAACTGGATTAATTTAACAGTTAGATTTATCCATTGAAAAAACAGGTTTGAACATTAAATACTGTTTTACACAAAGCTCAGGAAAATTTTGGCTTTTTCTAAATATTAAGTATGTTTAGCGAGAAATATTATTAGCATTACAACCAGAGTTTCTATGGTCTGGTAAAACAGCAGAACTTTCTCCTTCAACACTGTAACTCCACAATACAGTCCCACCTTTGTACTGTGAGGGCTGAATAGACAGTAAAGCAGCAAGAGAGAAAGAGAAAGGGACAGCATATGAGATGCTGATCCATTTTCCACAACACAACACCCAGTGCTTTTATTTCCCTAATCAGCAAACCCTGCAGGAAAGCTGGAAGCAGTAAGAAGGAGGAAAAACAAATCCAACAACTCTTCAGGCCTACATCTGATTCTGCACCAGCAAAACTCTTCCAGCTCATTCCAGTTTTATCCGTGGGATATTTATTACCACTTTTTCCAGCCCAGTGTAACTGTGCTTTGTGGCTATGGAAGCATCTTTACTTGTTAACAATTCGGAGACAAACACTACCTGCAACACAGGAACTAAATAAACTTCTGCACTGAACCTTTACTCAATATATTCTAATGCCCGCAGAGTTTTGTGGAATTCAAACTGATTTTAGAAAGTATCTCTTTGATAAAAACAGCCTTATGGACTTCAGAGAGCTGTCACTGATCTCCTAAGTGAAAGCAGTCAAATGTAGCTATTCTAACACTAGACAATTCACCTATTAGGACATAAAACATTTACTGAAAACAATGGTCATTTCTCAGTTCTCTGAAGAATGAAAGATCAACACAATTCAACACAGGGGTGGAAGAAATCATAGCATGTTCTGACTGACAGTGTAGTGTATTTACAAATCACATTGAGTATGTGTATTTACAACATACTCAATGCAACACTGAGAAAAATCACACTAGGAATGAAAGGGGATGACTGCACTTGCAGCTTTTGTAGAACTCGGATGTACTCAGGATAGGACCAGATCAAATGGTGGCAAATATGTGAGAGTCAAAGAAATTTTCCTTATACTTCCTTGGACATTGTTATTACAAGCTGCTAAGATAAATTTTGCAGCAGACTAATGCAATTCTAGACTTCAGCTAATTTAAATTACACTGCCTATATTTTAATCAGAAACAAGGATTTACACCTCCTGCTAGAAGTATCATCAGAAGCCATGACACATGGATTTTAACAATTATCCAGAGATTTTTTAGCCCAAGATTATGTGAACTGTATCAACATACATCTCATTAAAGACTCAAGTGATATTTGCAACAAACAGCTACACCTTGGAGGAGAAGAACAACCTTTTGTAAGAAAAGTATAACACAGATGCACTGTAAACTAAATAAAAACTTACTAGAAGTATGCCACCGCTGTGGTTTGTCTCTGTTGTGGAACCCAGACCTAAATAAACTGTTAAACACTTAGTGTAAAGGTATGCCAAACATTTCTCAGAACTTTCTTAAGGTCCCAACAAAGAGTCAACCTTTTTTGCAAAATGAGGCCTAGGTTAAATATTTTATTTGGCTCCTCAAGATGGATTGAGAAGTTGGGCACTAGCTCCAGATCAGTTCTTGGACTCACATCAAACATTACCCTGTCATTTATCCAGTCAGTCAAAACAATGTTTTCCATCTAAACCTTTAATGTTTATGTCCTGAAAAACTGCTAATTGAATCCAGTTCTTGAAATCCATTTTTTAATCTATACCATCTAATTTAGAGATAATGAACAGAAAAGATAAGCGTTGAACAATGATTGCAGAATTAATCCCATAAACATTCAAGCCAAAACAGAAGACTGCTAGTTTCATAGAGCCAAAGAAAATTAAGATTAAATAGCATTTGTCAGTTTGAGAATAAACTTTTAAAAACACTGGATATACAGATTCTTTTAATTCCAAACAATTTTAGAACTCCAGAGCCCTCAAACTGCTTTTCCAATCAAAAAGGGTAATCAAAACCACACAGAACACTTAAAACCATTCCTAAGCAAGAACTGACAACATGTCAGCTGAATTAATAAAATTCATTGTTTTCCTTAAACATGTAAAGCTTCCTTACAACAAATGACCTTATGTGAAACAACTCCCCATTAGCTAAAGCAGAAAATACCTCAAGCTGTTCAACTGGAGAAACAGGCCAATGTTCTATAAGCTTCCAATAACAGAACTGGTACTCAGTCCCTGCCACAGCTGCTAACCCTGGGACAGTCCTAAAAAGACAATTTTGCCTTCATCCCATGCTCTGCTCATTCCCTTTCTAAAATAAAATATGACAAAAAAACCCCAAAAGCATTCCTCAGGGTTGTACCTGCTTCATTTGGGGGCTGTGTAAAACCACAGCCTGGTTCTGGTCACAATCACACTCCCCTCAACACACTGAGATTGTCACAGGCACAGTTTCATTATATGCTTAATCCTCAATAAAAATAAATATGAAACAAATTTGAACACAAAACACAGAGGTGAGAAGGACAACTCCCTAGACAGCATTTTCCATGCTTTTAAATAAGGCTGCAGACCATTTTTAATGTTCCAAAGATAGGCAAGTCTGAGCACTCACTGCTCAGGGAAAGAAAGTATTAAAGCACTGCATCAACACAGCAATAACCTGAGGAGAAAGCTACAAAACACTTGGTAAAAACAAGGCAGCACTGTTCCTTGCAGCAGGCGCAGCTACGCTCATTTTAGGAGTTTTATTTCCAAGTGTAATATAGAGACACTCACAAATCTCCATGAAAACTAGATTATAAATCTAGTCCAAGTATTTCCAAAGTAAAGCATACGCAGATACATTTTCTTTTTCCTGTAAAAATAACATACTTGGAAAAATCAGTATGAAAACACCTCTCTTTATTAGGCATTAAACTGGAGATATTTCTCATGCACCTAAAGTAAATATAACAACTCCTTTAACATTTTAAAAAACTTATTTGCAAGCTGGTTAGATACACTATATATAGGGATCAATATTTACAGTGTAAAGCTATTCTTTTCTAATGGCTTACCTTCCTGTACTGATGCTTCAGGACACACAGTATCATTTATGTGCCGGAGGACTTAACAATACTTTGAAGAAAAAAGCCAGTTCCAAGTGTCCTGTATTTTTCTAAAGAAAGCTCTAGCAGAATTTCCAGTATTTTTTTTCCTCTAAACCTATTTACCTGGGATTTTATATTGAAAAGGGCATAGTTTTAAGTATTTAAGACCAGATTTTTTTTCCTTCTCAGCTCGCAGGTGAACCTTTTCCATGGTGTTTTAAAATATCAGAGGTCAAGTGGTCTTCTGGAGGAGGGCAGCACAAGGCACTTCACCCAAGAACTGTGAACAATCGTAGAATCATGGAATATGCTGAGTTGGAAGGGACCCACCAGGATGACGGAGTCCATCTCCTGGCCCTGCACAGGACACCCCAAAATCCCTTCCTATCCCTGAGAATGTTGCCCGAAGACTCCTTGAGTTCTGGCAGCCTTGGGGCTGTGACCACTGCCCTGGGGAGCCTCTCTAGCGCTCTACAGTCTTAGCTGAAGAAATTGCTTAAAACCCCCAACAAAACAACAATAAACAAACAAAGAGATCAAAACAAAGAGTGTGACAGTTTCCTTTGGGTTTACACCGAGCAGACGAAGGGAAAATAAACAGCAAAGTTGGGGTGCGGTGGCTGAAGTTAGCCCAGGCGGCTGCGGGGCCCGGGCCGGCCGGGCGGCGGAGCCCGGACACGCCGAGCCCGGGGCCGAGGGGAACCGAGTGGAGGGGAACCTCGCCCTCCCCTTCCCCTGCGAGGCCTGAGAGGCCGCTCCAGCCCCAGGTTCAACCTCAACGACACCCGGAGGAGCCGCTCCCGCCCCCCGCCCGGGCTGCCCCCGCGCCCCCGGCCCAGCCTCACCTGTCAGCCGCAGCTTGACGGGCCCGTTCCGCCGGGCCCCCGGGTTGGACATGGCCCCGGCCGGGGCTCCCCCGCCGCTGCTCCGCCAAGGGCTCGGGGGAGGCGCGAATGGAGCCGGGCCGGGCGCTCAGGGCAGCGGCGGCCGCCGGAGGAGGAGGAGAAGGAGGAGAGGCCCGGATGTGCCCAGCGTCGCCATGAGCGGGGCCGGGGCCGCGGAGGAGGAGCGGAGCCTTCCCCGCTTCCCTCCGCTTCCCTCCGCTTCCCCGCCCCCGGGCCCGAGCACAACAAAGCCGGGACAGAGCCGCACGGACGGACGGGCTGGCGGCGAGCTCGGCTCTTCTCCCTCCGTCCCTCCCTCCTGCCTCGGGGAGGCCCTGCCCGCCCCCCGCGCCCCGCCTCGGGTCGGCCCAGGAGCCTGGGGGGGCAACGGCGTCAGGTGGCGGCGGCGGCCGCGGGGAATGGCCGTGTCCTGGGAGAGCTGGGGATCGGGAAGGATGGGGGAATGGCCGTGTCCTGGGAGAGCTGGGGATCGGGAAGGATGGGGGAATGGCCGTGTCTGAGGGGGATTAGGGGACTGGGAAGGATGTGGAGGATGGCCATGACCTGGGAGAGCTGGGGATCGGGAAGAATGTGGGTGAATGGCCAAGGTGGAGAGGAGAGGATGACAGAGAAGTTGTGTGGGGAGTTGGGATGGGAAGATTGAGGGTACAAATGGGAAAAGACATGGCAGGCGAATTCAGAGCCAGGCTGGCATGTGTGGTCCCACACAGGAGTGCTGCTGTTCCAGGGCAGTATTCCCTGTGGACAGGGTGTGACAGATCAACCCTGGAAACTGTTAAACTTTGGACCAATTTTGTTCTTATCTGCACTGTGTAGAAATCAGCAGTTGGGTTCTGTGAACTGCCCTTTGCAGAATAATAATAATAATAATAATAAATTAAAATGCCTTGCATCCATGCCATGTGGCCCAATTTAACTCCCATCCTGTGGGAAAGGTGACCCTTTCCAGAGTTTTCCCAGCTCCTGCAACACACTTCCTGTGAGGGGAGCTCCATCAGAGTCATGGGCAGCTTTCTGCTGGGCCAGAGGGGTCTCAAGGGTGAGAAAAGCTCCCAGAAAACCTACAAAGGTTGCCACAGTCAAGGTTACTTTATAAGTCTAAGTTAATACATCACACACCTTACTCTTACTAACAACCTTACTAATACTCTGCTCGTTTGGTCATGTCACTGCTCTGGCTTCTTCCTGCTGAGATAACCAGTGAAGTATTATCATGTGGGTAGTCAGAGATGAGGATCCAGCTATGGATCAGGATCCCAGCATGGGATGAGAAGATGACCTGTGCTTCACTGAGTTCATCATGTGGCTTCTACACAGCCCAGGAGGTTCTCCCTCTGCAGCTGCATGGAGCTGAGCTGTAACCATGTCTGGAGTGGTCCCATCCTGACAGAGCTCAGAGCTTGGGCCTCGTTAATTCAAAACTGGGGCGTGCAACTGATTTTTTTTTCCACTGAAGGCCTTGGAAGTGCAATGTGGTTCTCAAAGCTTTCCTTCCATATAATGTGACCTCTCCTACACTGTACATGTACTTCCTCCCAAAGTGTCTTGAGTGCCAGGTTCTTGCAGGTGGAGATTTCCAATTTCTTTCTGCAGTGGTGGCACTGCTGTTCCAATGTCATTTCAACGGGGAGCAGAGGAGTCCTGAGATCCCTTCCATGGCAAGGGCTGTGCCATCAGCTGTTTAACACAAAACTACCAAATGTTAGACACCAAACTCCTTCACAGCACAGGCAGAGCCAGAGAGAAAGCATTGGTTCAGTGCTTCGCCACTGGTTCAAGAGAAGAGAGTTTGAAACAGTTAAAGTCTAAGTGGCATTTACTATAAAACATGGACACAATAGATCTATGGGTTTTATGGCTTTATATTGCACTGAAATGGTTAAAAAGTTACTTTGTATTGGTTATGTAAATTTGCACACACTCCAAAGACATTCCAGGTGTCCTGATTCCTGCATTAAAAAAAAAAAGAAAAAAAAAATCAGCATTTGTGATTGAAGGCCATACTATTAAAGTTCCAATTTGTTACAAATTCACATAGGTCATTATCCTTTTCTCAAATCAAGTATATAAAGCAAATGGCTGATGGTTTGCAAATATTGCAACATTACCTGGCCATTGCTAATCTGAGCAGAAAAACAAAAATATAAAGCTGCTTTTCACATACTTAACATATTTCTAGATTTTTCCTAACATGATGATTATTCATTTCTGGGGTCTTGCAGTGCACTTTGGACCCAGCATTCAATAATTCTGATATAATTTGACAAAAGTCTTTAATGTTATATTAAACATAAAATTCTTTCTACATGATCTTTTTCTAATGGATAACTAGTGTGTCAGACATTAATTGAAATACCAATATTTAAAAAACCCCATTTGGATTAAATACAGTATTTCATTGTTCAGTAGTTATATGAGCATTTTAATGCTTTCATTAAAAGTATTTTTTAAAGGTCATGAAGCATACTTGGTTTCAAACTGCTTTACAGAAAGCAACTTGCTGAACTATAAATTTTTCTTAGATTTTTGGACACGCTGCTCACCTTTCAGTGAAAACTCTGTGATATATTGCAAGTTAGAGCATTAACTGACAGTCTGTGCATTTAGGTCAGCATATAAAATGTACTGTCTGCAGGATGGCAGCTACTGCTGTGCATTTTTCATTAATATGTGCCATATTTGATTATATTTACTTAACTTTTAAACAACCAACATGGCTTGAACACTTTTATAGATACATCCCAAATACATCAGTGACACGTGGGACAGTCCTGTAGAGCAGGTGTGTATTGAACAGGGGAAGAAGAGGGGCTCCAGCTCCCATCAGCCTGGCAGGGCTGGGTCCCATTAGGTCAGGACCAGGTCCTCCCGTGCCTGAGGTGGGGGGGATGGCCTGGACCAGGCTGCCCTTGAACACCCAGAGGCACCAGATGCCAACTGCTGCTCCCTCCCTTCTCTCTTGTCCCAGGGGCACAAGGGCTGTGCCTTGGGTATCCCACAGGTATTTGTGTCCTGTCCTGTCACCCAGTTCTGTTGAGAAATGAGGAGATTCACTGTTCCCCTTCACTGAGTAGAACTGCCAGGCAGGATTTAAGCTGAGCAGCTCCATGAGGGATCAGAGCAAGATCTGCAGGCAGCAGATGAAGGGAAGCCTGGCAGAGCACCAGGAGCTGCAGCAGTGTAGGGGACCAAAGATGCTGACCGTCCCTGATGATTGAAAGTGCTGCTTTTCAGCCAAGGAATCCCATTGGAATGTTATAATGCAGAGGTTCTTGAGCCAGCACTATCCCCCAAGTCCTCAAAATATTCTCAGATTAACAGAGCCGATGTCTCGCTGATCCTGCTTTTGGTTTCAGAAGCCAAGTTTGCAGTAAATTGTGTCTTTATGCAGTTCCATTGCTGGAGGTTTCACTCTGTGCAGGGCTGATCCTATGAGAGGGACAAGCAAATATCCTCAGAGCTGCTGACAAGAGCCCCGTGCTGGTATCACTGAACAACACATCCTTTCAAGATGAGGTAGCTCACTGGGATCAGCAGGGACGGGAGTGCCTTGCATCACCCTGCAGATCTTTTTGGATGACAGCCTTGCTGCTGGACTTGGGAATTCAATCCAGCCTTCTTCAGGCAGAGCTTCACAGCTGAGCCACCCTCGAAAGGATTGGCAGAAATGTGTAGAGAAGGGGCAAGGTCAGGTGTCTTTAGGACATCAACAGGGTTGTTAAGAATCCACAAGGAGAAAACAATGTAATACTTGGTGTATTATGATATCATATCAGTAGTATTGGTGTCATATGAGTGAAGTTTTTGAAGAAATATTCTTCTTTTTGAAGAAGTATTTAGAAATACAAAAATTTCTTCTGTTCCATAGCTGCACAAAAAAGGGCTTTGATTTCTTGAATCTACCAAGAGGAAGAAGGAGAAGGTTTTTCTTTCACAAATAGTTCTCAAAGGATTTAGTAGTTCTGGACACTGGGAAATGTGTACAAACATCTTTAACCAAGTAACATTCATTTTCAGAAGAGGATGGTTGTAGTTAATTTTTTAGATATTAAGTTCCCTCCATCTTTAGAAATGGAAGAGTATACTGGAAGCTCATTCCTCGGCATGTGGAATATGTTCAAAGCAAATCAACACTTAAGAATTACATTCCATTTCTTTCTGTATATAGGTTTAATCATGGCACATTCCTTCAGCAGGAATGAGACCTGGCTGGTATTATATCACATTCTTCCCCAGCCTCTGTAATGATATCAAGAAAGCAAGAGAGGTCTGCCCCTATTAGTATGATTTCCTGAGTCAATTAAAAGGTTAAAACTATTTTCCTGAGACCACTTTTAAAAATAAAGATACTTTCAATTGTCTGGATTGTATTTACTTCTACTAACTCCATCATTTACTAAATTTCCCAGAGCCTAACATGGTTGAATTATAGACACCACCCCTGGAGATCATGGAGTTAAAGATGAGTTGATCAGTAGAGAATTACACCTTCATTTCCTCTTTCTCTATTATGTATTTCCACTGTATGTGCAACTGATAATGCTAAATGCCTATTTTGCCACCTAATGGTGTAGTTCTGAGAAATAAAGTATTATAGCAGATTACACCTAGGCAAATTTGAAATATTTATGAAAGTCTGTTCCTTTTCTTACCACATCAGTATTTTTTTTTCTTTTTTGGTAAAGCTCCGTTAATATGGCAAAAAAAAAAAAAAAAAGAAAGAAAGAAAGAAAAATGAAATAGTGAAGAATAATGAATGTTTCTACCAGCAGTTTTCTCTGACTCTTTGTTAATTTGCATGATCAACTCATACCCTTTCTAAGCATTCATCAACACCTTTGCTTGCAAAGGGCACTGTTCTCCTGTTTCTGCCTCTTTGGCACAGGTTTTTCTCCTAAACCTTCCCTAAGCCAATCATAACTCCTTACTGTAGCTAAAGTACTTCCTGAATTCATTGCAGATCCATCACATTTTTTGTCCTGCTCCTGAATGGAATTCTGTCCTCCATGAGCCTTTCTGCTACCTTCCCTGCTGCTCTTCTATGCTAAAGGAGCAAACCCTACTGCAGTCATGTATCAAATGCTTCTGCATTTCAGGAATCAAGATGAGGAACAGAAAATTTCACTTTGTAAAATATTCCCTTTTTCCCTTTGCAGATTATGAAAATTGTCAGACTGGAGGATTATTTGTGTTGCTGATGAATGGAACAAGCTGCATTAAAGCATTGAGATGCACATGCTTCAATATCTGGTTTTTACTCTGTCTCTGTTGCTGCTTAGAGACAAAGAGAGTTAACCCAGCAGTGGAGGACAAACCTATCAGAGCTCTGGGATGAAGAAACATGTCTAGACAGGGGCTCTGGTTCTCACTAAGGCTCCCTTTGGCATGCAGAGACAATGTTTATGCAAGAGGTCAAGAATCAATCCATTTCTCAAGCTGGAGCTGGAGATGAAGCTTTTCAGGAGAAGAAACTAGGAAGGAAATCTCCACCCATGCGCTGGCTACTGCGAAAGGGGACAGCAGCTTGGAGCAGAGACACTGTGGCCCTCTGAGACAGGATGTGTCTTGGGGAAATGATGTGTCTCTGAAGGGAAATGACTGCAGCTGTGGCTACAAAAAAATGCATGAGCTTCCATATCACAGGATTTTCCAGTGGTTAGTCACTAAGATAACTTCTAAGTCCATCCATCCAGAACAGATTAGTAACTGATGCACAGATATTCCATGCAGTTCTCTAGCCACGTTATTTCCTCATCATGTCCTGCAGGACAGCACTATCCTAATGTGACTTTAGCAGAAGAAGAAAAGGGACAGTTCAGAGACAGGCATTGAGCATGGAATAAATAGATGTCTTGAGTTTTATTACTAGACAGAAGCTGAAATCCACTTTCTGAGAGGGGTCAGTCTGGTGTGAAAAACCATGTCCTTGTGCCCGGGCAAGAGGCTGGAGGTGACAGCCATGTGTCAGCCCAGCCCCTTGTCTAGCCCATGTCACCCCTGTTCTCTGCTGCAGGATGTGTCTCACAGCCCAGAACCCAGTGGCAGGTGCTGCACAGCATTTTAGGAGCTTAGCACACAGGGCAGAGCTAGGCAGTCTTCAAGCACACTGGATGTGTCTTAGGCTTAAAATACATTCCATGACTTGTCTCTATTCAAAATCAATGAGACTGCCGACTTGAGGTACTAAATCAGACTCCAAAATTTTTGGGCCAAAAAAAAAATCTCTGTCTGAAGAGTATTTCCTTTATTCTTCTGTGATTTCCACTTATTTATCCATAGGACACTATCAATAATGCAATTTCTTTTCCAGACTCTTGGACAATTGGCTTTGTCAAGTGCTTTGAGAGCTACATGCCAAATATTCTGACTGAAATTACAGAGGTTTCCTGAAAAACCACGTTCCCTTGTGCAACTGCTCTATGCAACTCGCTTGGGTTGTGTTGTGAATGAAGCAATTGTAGAATCTCATCTTCAGATTTTCCTGGCTGATATAAAACAGATTCCTAGAAGACCTTACAGAAGAAGAGAGTTGGAAACAGTCTCCTCTGAGTGATGTGCATCAAGAACTTAGTTTACTACTGTGCTACAACATCTGTGTGCAGATAGTATCTGATTCAACTGGACATAATGTGTATTGTCCCAGAGCTCAGACAAATGAAGTGTTTTGAGGAAGAATCTCAGCCCAAATAAGTATTTAAAGAGTTGATGTACAGCACTGTTTTAACCAAGCTGCATTATTTAGCCACTAAAGGAATATCAAACCTCCTCCAATCTTTCTTACTCCCTGTGACCCAGCATCAATTTGGGATAATTATTTTGTCATCTGCAAAAGGTGAGCTGTAAAATCTCCTATATTGCGAATCTCTGAGTTTTAATTATGGTGGTGATGCTGAGAGTAGGATGCCATTGCTGGGGATGCCAGGATCTGACTCAGTCCTGCTGCTATAAATTCACCCTCAGCCACTGGTGATCAGCAGTGATGCATTGGCAGGTCTTGATAAGTCAGTCCTTGGTTTGCTGAGGTAACACCCAGCTTGCACCACAACCTCTGCTTAATGCTTTGGAAGAAGGAACAAATGTTCTGTGATGCACCTTCCAGCCATGGCAGCCATGGCAATCAGAGAAGCTTTCCTGGCTCTCCAAAAGCCCTGCAATGTTGTCTGATAAGCCTTAATAACTTGGCATAATTAGCCACTTCTCACTGGCCATCATGACTTATCCAAATATCCAGAGATTAACATTCCAAGCTGTACCGAATTGCACATGTCAGGGCTTGTGATGAGGTTTAAGAGGAGCCATTTATCCCATTCTAACCTGTTGCAGGGACTGTGGCTGTCAGAGGCAATGCAGCTACAGACAGGCAAGAGGCTGGCAGCAGACTCCTCTTGTGTTGGCAGGGAGAACATCTTGGGGCAGTCTAGGCCACTTAAACCAGCCCCCACCACACGGTTCTGATTCTCTCTGTTTCCTCAAACAAGTGGAAGTTTTTCCATGTGTCACACTCAAGTTACTTTCAAAGATTTCCATTCAAGAGACAGGATTAATTCCAGGAAATGTATCAAGTTCTAACAATATTGTGTAGCCCTACAGGTAGCTGAATCCACAAGGTTCAAACCCAAAAATAGCTCACAAAGCCTTAACCCCATGGGATGATTATTTTCTGCCATGGGGAAGCAGGCACTAAGAGTCAGATGAGCTGTCTCAGGCTGTGCAAACCACATCTACTCACAGTTCTGGGAACTGCTGACAGGAGCCCTGGCTGTCCAGGTTTGGAAACACTCTGCTTTGTCTTACTTGAAGTCTGGAGACATTCATAAACATGCTTCATGAAAACTAAATCCATAAATAATCTCAGTCATGATACAAAAGCGTTTGCAGGTTCAATAAGCTCAACAGTCCCTCTTTTTAAAAGAAATATTATTCTTAAAACCTTTTGAACTGCAGAAATACCTAACCTATCCACAGACTGCACTGGCTTCTTTTGTGCTTTCTTTTAACAGAATCACCCACAAGTTCACTGTGAAATCAATTTGAGAGGATTTAAGATAAAGTTATCTCTAAAAATACCTCTAAAATATTTCATTTTAAAAGTTACAAAGCAAGGTTTTATGCCAGATAAGAACAGCACTGATATTTAAGTAGGTTAGTGGGTCTAGTGAAGTGCTAAAAGTAACCTAAAGCAAAATCTGTCACCATGTGTCTTGAATCATTCCTTTATTCCACTCTTGAAACCCTTTAAAATAGAACTGGAGGAAAGATGGTTTTCTCCTCTTCTTTTTAGTATTTGAAATCAGGGGCAACATGTCTAATTAGGCAATGTGTCTAATGAAAGATGGGAGGGCTTGGCTCTTCAGTCAGATGTAATCACCCTGCAAGCAGACACATCCAGCCCCTCTGTGCACTTGTCCTCATTCACTGACTGCAAAATTCAGGTTCTTTTGAGCAAACGACATTTCTCATTAGTCCTGCAAAGCACTGCACAGTTTGGTTTCTACAAATTTAACGAACATTTGGATTATGTTGCTAGAAAGACATTATGTTCCAATTTGGGTCTAATACACAGTGGGATGGCTATGGGGAAGTAAGTTTATCCTTTAGTTAAAATGGGGTTTTTTATGTAATGTTTATTCCTGGGTTGCTTTTTTCTGTTTGTAACTACAGCACACTGAATTCTGTTGACAGCTGCAAATCCTCTGTGCAATACAGCAGATCAAATTTTGTGTCCTGCAGCAGGGCAGAATATCTGCATGTGCTCATGGTTGTACTGAACAGAAAAGCTTTTAAAGAGTTTGGGTGAAAGCTGCAGGAGTGGGCTAATCTGATTTTTCTTAAGTAACTTCTAGGATAATTTGCTATTAAAATTTGGTATATTAAAAATTATTAGATCCCCATTGTCAGGCTCTCTCAATCCCCTCTGTTTTTGCTTTGAGTTAGTTTACATCTTGCAGAGTTGTTACCACTCCCCCTCTGCTTACATTTTCCTTCCCCAATCCCCGTCTGGCCCCAGACTGCAGGTGTTGATATACACTTAAGTACAGATGGGGTAATAGCTTCAGTTTAAGGAACTACATAATACACTATTTGTACACAGACAAAAAATGCCTGCTGCATTCAAGTAAGTTTGCAAAGCAGTTCTTCAGAAGTGGAATATGGCTATTCTGCCTCTCCCATCCCCCTCCCCTTATTTCCCTAGATTGGTAATGTTCTCTCTCTTATAAGTTATATGAACTGCAGCAATGGGGTTTTTTTAGCCATTAGGGTAAAGGAAATGACATATGGAGAGAATTCAAGTTCCTCCTCATTCCTAGAGAGTCTATCCAGAAAGTCAGTGTGCTGAGCTCCATCCAAGTGTTGTTTCCTGCTCAGAATTGGGAAGGGGAGCTGGAGGTGGGAGGGGAGATGGATACGTAACATTAAATTGCTGCTTCTGATTAACAGCACATTCTGCACATGATTTCACAGTATTGCTTTGAACAGAACTGAGCCTCTGCAGCCCAAAAATGTGTAGCAATCCACTGATGAAAGAGCTATTTTTACATCTGTTTCATATAGTGGGTAAAAATGAAGTGATTTGGATGGTGGAAATGTGCTTTGGAGATTACTGAAGATTTTCTGATAACTTTGTACCTCCAATCTTCCATATGCCCACAGAGCATTATTAATACTCCTGGTGGTGCAGCTATTTTACCACTGTGAAGCTGCACACAAATCTGTTACAGAGAAAAAAATTAGGCAGCTTTCCACTATTGTATATATATAAATGTATGCATGACCCCATGATTTTTATATCCATCTATATATACACAAAAATAAATAAATCAGACCTTCAAAAGATGACCCCATGATTTTCATTTCACATTGCAATGCAAATTGAGAAAGATATAAAATAAAGGAGAATGATTCCTTATTACACTGCCTCTTTTGTTGAGCTTGGAGTTGTGATCCAAACTCCCCCACAGTGAAGTCAGAGCCATTGATTTTGCTTTCAGTTTGCCAGTCAATTGAAACTCTGTTCCTGATACATGATTTACACATCATTTCTGGAACTGGCCCATTGTTTCATTCAAATGATCAGCACAATATTTTAATCTGGTCAAGCAAGTAATTTGAGAATTAACAGGATTTTTCTCCATCCTGCTTTATTTTTTCTCTCCCCACCTCGTCCCTTTAAATCCCAACTTCATTTCCCTCCCACTAATGACACTCCCCAGGGCAGTGGGTGAACTGCAACCTGGAAAGGGGCCACAGCTCTTCCACGAAATCTTCTGGCTTCTGCGGAAGAGCGTCCATTTCCTGGAGCCAGTCTGAGACAGACAGTGCTCTGCAGTCAGCAACAGGACTGCAATCCAGTGACCCTTAATCCATAGGAAGTGCTATGAAACTCACAGCAAATCAATTCTCCCTCAGCTGTCCACAGGCTGTTTCTGCCTGCCTTGTGTCGGTGCCGTTCCCTGGATCGGTGAGAAGGAAGTGTTTTACAAACACAACTTTGCACACTTGGAGCAGGAGCATTCTTGTGAATAGTTTTTCCTGAAATTTCCAGTTTCAGGGGGTGTACCTCTCCCAGCCTAAGGAGGGGGTCCCCTAATTCCCTCTTAGCCTTTTTTCCTAACGTTCCTCTGAAGGCCAAAGGGTTAATGCGCTTCCTGTTAGGTTTGAAGTGAAAGTCCTAACGTTTTCCTCTATGGGTCAGATACAACTAAACACAATTAACCTTCATTAATTACTTCTGTTTTGACTAACAGTGTCTCTTCCCCAATTTACACACTTTCCAAAGTCTAGCCCTGTACTTAAATCTACATCATACCTTATCACAACAGAGCTTCAATGCTCCTGGGATAACCCCATATTCAGCAAAAGGCTCACTGGGACCAGAGGTGCCATGGGTTAACTACAGGGACAGACATCAGGATTCCCAGGCTCCAGGTGAATTCTGCCAGCAGCTTTCTGAATGTCTGTGGATAACTTTCTTGTGGCTCAGTTTGCTCTGCTGTAAAACAGATTTAGAAAGAGAAGAGATCTGTGAAGTATTGTTGGATAGCAAATTCCTTTTCCTGCAGAGTTACAGCTGCTTCTTGCTGCTGATACACCACCACTGTGGTTCTGTGCAATTTAAATCATTCTGGGTAGAGTTGCAGGAAGCAGCTCTGCTTGAGAGAGTATTTCAGTCTAATTCATAGGAAAAAATAGATTTCTACTGATTTAACCATTTCTAACTTTCCCACAGTTTAAACTGTTTTTCCTGCAGGGGAAGGTGAGCAGACATACAACTGAACTGCAGGACTGCAAAGGGCCAGCTCTCCTTCCAGAGCCTGGCACCTTGGGGAACAGCAAATGGAACAATCAGCCAGGCAGCATCTGCTGCCATCAGAATTTCAGAGGCAGTTACGTTTGCTGAGATCTCAGACTGCAATCTTGCCATCACTCCACAGATAAAATAGCATGAGCACCAACTGCATTCCAAGCCAGTTGATGTCAGCAGGGGTCTGTTATTGTTGCTCTCGGCACAGAGGAGTTGGCAGACTGACACACAGGCCACCAGACATTGATTCCAGCCCTTGTCCTGAATGAGGCATTTGACAAATAAAGAGGACAAGCTTTTAAACCCCCAAACCCAATAAACTATAAACCAGGAGCAATAGCAATTCTCCTCTTCCTTTTTGCTCCTGCCACTTTTTTGAAGCTAGAGATGCAGCCTCATGGGTGACTGTGATCCTAACCTCAGAAATAGTTTGCATTTTCTTAGAATAAGGAGTGACTCACCCCAGTCACTTACTCATAATCGTTGATTATTGCTTGTGGAAATACATGCTGCCAACAGGGCTCACTGGTGGATAGGCTGAACACATTTTTCTTGGATAAAAACAAAGTCTCAGGCTCCAGAAAGTTAATTATTAAGCCACTGAGCTGTCAGGCATCTAAAGATTTTGCAGTGTTCTATTATTAATTTAATATACTGGATAAATCTGAAATAAATAATTCAGAAAAAAAGAAAGATAACACTATCGAACAAGTGTTCTGTATTTACTATATACAGAGACAGAAAGACCAAATTACTTTCATATGCTAAAGAACAATTAAAGGAATGGTGTTTTGAAGCAACAGTACTTTGATTTTAAAGGGGCTTTTAAAAGGTTGTCTCTTATACTCGGTATTTAACCTGGCTGAACACTTGGGAGTTAGCACATGGGTGTTCTGTGTCACCACACTGAGTGCCCCGAAGCCGTGTTTTCGCCTGGGTGATCTTTATTCGGAAAATGGAGCAGATCCCACCTGAGTGTTCCCGGTGGGATTATCCCGCCTCCGGCACCGCCCTCTGCCGGCCCCTGCGCTGCTCTACAGCGGCACAAAATCGGGATTCTGACTCCTCCAGTCCTCACAGCTCTGCCCCAACAAACCCTCAGACAGCAAAGATTCAGTCATTAAAGCTGACTTGGTAAAATTGCTTTTATAGAGGTTAATTCTTTCAGTTCTCTACAATCACACAGAAAATCATGATTTCCTAACTGATGCTTTTAGGTCAAGGGTAGAGGTTTGACAACAGAGCCAAGGACAGAGGAGGCTTCACTGCAGGTGCATAAATGCCCGGTTTGGCTGCCTTTGCCCCCAAGAGTGAAGGCTCCAGCATCGCACGGTAGGTGGTCCTCTGTGCTCAGGGATGGCAATACCAGGCTCTGGTCCAAGGGGGGACCTGTGGTGGCACTGCCCACAGCTGCTTCCATAGGCCCTGGGTGCCACCTGCAGCCTCACCCTTCAGTCTGGGGGCAGGCAGAGCTGGGAACAGGCCACAGGCACAGTTCAGCCTCTTTAGGGACACCCACAGTAAAGGCCTAGTACCGGCTATAGCTTTCGTGGAGGTAAAGAAAAACAGTTAAAGTGGTACAGGCTAAAGTATGAAGGTCATCATGAATCACTTCGGGATAGGGTAGCTTTTACAAGCCAGGCTCCTTTGTGACAGGTAAATCTGCAACCCCTGCTGCTATATCAGTGACAGCAATGTGTCACCAGGATCACGTTCTGAGGTGTATGCAGGAATTCCCACAGCTTCAATACCCCAGCAGGACAATCATTATGGCAGTGACTCACAGCAATTGCTCTGCACAACACAGTATTGTTGCTAACAAGATGTATAGGACTGTAAATACAAATAATCTGCTGCCCTTTGTAACTTTATCACAATCCAGCAATAGCCAAGCTCCAGAGAGGTCCCAGGGATGGATGCCATCCCAGCCTCCAGTCAGGGAGGAGCCATTTGCCAGCAAGTGTGGGATAGGGAGCAGCAGACCTGCCCCAAACTAATGAAAGCAAGAGTGACATCATCTACATTAGCAATAACCCATTTAAAGAGATCTTTGTTAGCAGCACACAAGAGTGAATTCTTCATGAAGCACACCTGGTCTTCCATGGATTGCCAAAGAGTTACACCCAAATCCACTTTTCTACACATCTGCATTTCAAAATAAACTTGGAAGTACACAAAAGGTGTCTAATACAGAAGACAAAATCTAACAGGTTCACCTAGCAGAATGAAGGAGAGGTTTATTTGTTTGAGTTTTTTATTCCCTCCCACCCATAAAGGTGGAAGCAAAGCCAATGGGAACTCTGGAAGAATTGCCTATATATCAGAATTTCCTCCCCTGCCTTTTATTAATAAAAGTGACCTGCTGTGGTCCAATTAAATCATGTTTATGAAACATCTAGCCCTGAACTCTGACCTCTTCTGCAGCATCTTTGGAGCTAGAGGAACTCAGTGAGCTGAGACAATATGGTTATTCCAGTACATTTGACTCCTGGGAAGTTCAAGTTAAATAGCTCAATGCAACTTTTTCCAAAAAGCTGGAAAACAGAACTACCATTGTTCTTCTGCTCTTCCCCCTCCAAACCCCACCCTGCACAACCCCTTTGAGGGACAAAATGGGTTTCTGTAAGTAATGACTTTAGAAATAAAGGGACAGCTGATTTCAAGACAAAGCCTTCAGTTTTCCTCTCTAGGGTAGGCAACTGCTTCAAAGCATTTCCTATGCTCTATCTAAGGGTACCTGGACATGTACAGAACTGGTTAACTGTTGTACTTATCTCTGCTCCAAACTATTACTTACAGTTAAGTCTTTAAATATTTCTCCAAGAAGCTGAAGCTAGTTTAGGTCAGTTATGCACAGGGTAAGAGGAATTAGATTTCTATAGGAAATACCTGGACAGAAGCAGCAGTTCCTTGGTCCTGTAATAGAAGGCTGCTATATGCAGAAAACAGAGCTTGGGGTGGACCAAGCTGTTTTAACACCACTATCTTCTCATTGAATCTCTCATGGTTTAGACCTGCATTCAAGCCATTATCTATTTTTGACTAAGTTTACTTACCCCATCAGCTTTTAAGAGAGCAAGTGACACAGTTCAATTTGATCTACTGATAACACTTTATTACACTTCAAGTAAGTCTTCCTTAAAAGCCTGTTCAGTGTATTTATTACTGCAACAGGTCATGTAGAGGGTAAGAAGTTATGGGGAGGCCTGCAGAGCAGTGGCTCAACGGTTTGTGAGAGGTCTGAATTGCTCATATGCATTCTTCCCCTGGACAACGACAGAAACAGGAAGTATTTACAAGTATTTCTCAAAGAATGAAGTTTACATTTAGAAATTCATAGATACATATAGAGTTTGAACTGTTCAAGTATGTTTCAGTTGGACAAAGTGCTTCAGGACACAGAAAAAAAAACAAACAGTAAAGGCAAGAGGAACTATTAAGACAAAGAGGTGGCAGTCATTTGTGTGCTAAACCACTTACAGGTCATTGCAGTACATGCAAGACCTAGAAGTTGAAAGAATTTGGGGTACTGTCCTGGATTTGGAAAGTGTAGCTGTCAGCAGTAGAGTCTGGTACAACATTTTGGTCCTCCTCCTCCTAGAAGGAAAGAAAAGAAGGATGTTGAAATAGCAGTAGCATTTGAATCTAGTAGCCAGTGCTGAAAAGGAAAACAAGTGGAAAAGACCCTGGAAGCCACTTACTTCTGCTGAGAAATACTTCTCAATGATGGTGGATGAGGCTCTGTACACCTGCTCGTTTTCATGTGACTGGAGGGCTTCAATTCTGTCTAGACCCCCACACTCTTCAATCATGAGGCAAAGCTTTTCAGTCTCATTAATCTTCTCAGCAGCCTGCAACAGAACAGTGTGGAATAACCTCTGGAAAGATACACGGCAGCAGCTACTGGAGAGCCATTAGCAACAACATGGACAATAATCAAGTATACTGCATCCACATACCAAGAAGATGTTGGAAACTGCATCCAGGATAACAAGCACAGTTTTGCTGTCTTTAGTTGAGAGAAGATTCAGTAGAGGTTCAAGAACACCAGCCTGAACAAGGTACACTATCTGGTCAATTGTTCCACCACTTGTGTAGTTTGTCACAGCCCACACAGCTTCCTTCTGAGATTTGAAATCCCCCTGCGAAGGTTAAAGCAGAGTGTTTGAACACAGAGAAGTAATAGGAAAAGGCTCAACATAGTAAATATGGACTTTATTTACCTTTCTCAGAATACCAATGAGATAAGGCACAAGGCCATGGTCTACAACTTGCTGGATCTGATCCTGCCGCCCAGCAGTGATGTTGGACATTGTCCAGGCTGCTTCTTTCTGAATGTTGTTTTTGTGATGAGAAAGGAGGCTTGGAAAGACAGCCAGTGCTCCTGAGTCAATAACAATCTGTGTCTGCTCATCAGTACCAGTGACAATATTTCCTATGGCTCTTAATGAAGGAGTCTGAAACAAAGATGAATGGAATACTTCAGAAGATTGCTGAAAACCAGATTGGATTATAGCAAACACAGCTATACTTGATGGCCATCCATTCTACCTTTCCCAGTTAACAGCTTGACCTGCTATGTACAATGGGGTTAGGGCTCCTCATTAGCATTCCACAGACAGACACTAATGTCTGCATGCAGACACTGCACACCTTCCAAGGCCAGTCTGCAAACAACCACCCATGACACAGCTTAGGGAAACTACCTGCTAAACACTAATGCAGTTTTATTATGCTCTAATCATAGCATGCACAAAGCACACTTGTGAACACTGCCTCTAGAATCTGGATCTGCAACAGCAATTCAAAGGCAAGCTTTAGTGAATGTTGACTGTTGTGCCGGCCGGTAAGGTAAATCAAATGATTAGATAAAGCAGCTTGATAGTCATCACTAGCAGCAGTCTGTCTTGTGTGGGACAGTACCCACACAGGAGAGAAACTAATGCCTCACTTTACAGAAATTAGAACAGGCACCTGACTCATGTATGAAAAGAGCCATTCAGTTCCATGGACACTACTCTCCCAAACTGCAGTTCCAGCCATGATTCAAACCCAGCAACAGCAGCCTGCATATCCAATCACTTACCATTATTGGCAGTTCACTGCATCCCAGGAGTCTCACAAGTTGTGGCACCAATCCAGTTTTCACAACAACTTCTATCCTGTCATTGGAACCGTCTGTGAGGTAGGAAATTGCCCAGCACGTGTCTGCCAACACCTCAGGGTCATCGTGGTGCAGGAGGCGGACAAGGGTTGGAAGGATCTGCTGCATGGCTTCTATGGGAGGGGCAGGATTCTTATTGCGACACAGGTTTGAGAGGGTCCACGTAACGTTGCGTAAATAGCCAGACTGCAATGGTTGAAAGAAAGGGTTAGCAATAGTTTAGCTGGGTTCTACTCAGTAATTGAAACTTGAATCACTCTGAACACTCACAGCCAGGGAAGACAGGTCAGGAACAGCAAGGAGACTCAGCAGTGGCTCGATTGCACCATATTTAATAACCAGGTCTCTGTAGGCAGAACCATCCCCTAGAGAAAAACAAGATAAAAAGCCAGGTGAAGACCAGAATAAAAGGGACATGTGTACACAGAACCACTGTGTGTTAGAGGATTAATTCTTCTACGCCTTAAGAAGGGCTGGATAAATTAAGGAGAAGCAGGAGGACAAAAGGAATACTGCCATGGTTAAGTCACATGACAAGCATGTTCAAGCAAGCCACTGAGCTTCACCTTTTGTGTCAGAAGAAAAGGTAATGTGTTTTTTCTATGCAGCTTTTCCTGAGAATTTATAACCATGCAGAGTCTTGCATGTTTCTTTGGATACAAATCTAAGCCCTACGCTAGAACAGAACTTTCCTCACTATATGGGACTTGAAATGCATTATAATCACGAGCTGCATGATTGGGTGCTACAGAATAATACTGATGGCATGTCAGAGTTTGACTGAGAATTCTATTGCAAGGTATAATAATTACCTTATAACTGATTTTAAAACTTGAAGGACAAACTTTAAGAAAATCCCAATCAAGCAAGGCTTTTAAACAAGATAATATTCTTTGTGTGAAGATTCACTGTTCTCTAAGCCACAGTCATTGGAAATCCTAATACAGCAGATACAATATTTAACTACATTATTTATTTCGACCAATTTTTAAAGACTGGATCCAACACCAGCAGATCAAGTAATCCTGAAAGAAGCATGAGAAACTTCAGTATATTAGTATTTCCCCATCAGCAAGCAGCTGTTTCAAAGCAAGGAATATTGGCCATCACAGACACAAATATTTCAGTTACTGCTTCCTGCCTTCCCCTTTTTAGTTAACACACAGAGCAGAGCTCATTGCTGAGTCACAAAAACATAGAAAAAGGTTTGTGTTGTAGCATGATTAGAGATCATCAAACCTGAGCTGAAATCTGGAAGCAGTGCCCACAATACAATCCGCAGGTTGTGCCAGGCATTGCATGAGGTCTAAAGACAAAGAGGTTCCTGCAGCTTGCTCAGCAATGCAGGGCATGCCACAACTGGAAAGCCATCGGGGCAGGGCTCCCAAGCAGCTCAGCACAGGGCATGGCACAGCAGGACTGGTGTCCTCCCACCTCAGACAAGGGCACGGGTCTGAATTAGAGCTGTGCAGCACAGGGACATACCTGCAATATTCCCCAAGGCCCACACAGCCTGCTCACTGATGTGAGTGTGTGGAGAGGCCAGCAGGGAAATGAAGGCTGGAATTGCCCCTCCATCCACCACCGCCCTGGTTTGCTCTGACGTGCCAGAGGCGATGTTGGTGAGTGCCCAGGCAGATTCAAACTGGATGGGGCTGCAGTTTGCTCTGCCCAGGAACGAGACGAACTTCGGGATCAAACCAGCCCGGATTATGTTGTCTATTGGGGGTTGCTTCTCTCTTGAGAGGAGTTTCCTAAGGAGGAAGGCAAACAGGAAGCATTATTTTTTGCCTGCAGACATCTGAACGACAAATTATAGTCTTAAAAGCACCATATTAAAAAGTTTAGCATTGTCTTAACATTCAGAGAAGGCCACACAGCACAGTATGAAAGAGAAAGCAGACAAGCTGAACACTGGCTTCCTAAGGCCTATGTTAACATTGGTTTTGGCATGTCTTCACTATGTGAGAGGTTCTGTTCAGACACTGAAGCAGACTTGCAGGAGTCATAACACATCTGAACTGCTGGAGGCTTCTCAGCAGAGAGAGGTTAATGACTGAAGAAGCAGCACTGCAGCAATACCCAAGCTTACTAAAGGATATTTTAGATTTGGAAGGAGAAAAACTTGGCAGACTTCAAACCCCAGTCATCTTACTGGTCACATTCTAAGGTGGACTGCCACACTCACACGTATCAGACCTAAGTGTTCCCACAGTTTAAAATGTACCTTATTTTGCTATAAGAAAGGATTTACTAAAATTACTCCTTCAAATCAAAGATGACTACTGTTAAATTTGCCAACACTAGAGCAAATTATTTCTTCCTACTAAAATATTCAGGCACTTTAAATATTCAAAAGCCACATGGTTTCAATAAAATTACGCCTATGTTATGGGTACCTCAACATTGCATATAAGATGGTGGTTGTTGAAATACTGCCTGATAGGAAAGACATAAGCAGCCACTTAGGCTCATAAGTCAGTTCTCTCACCTTGCCTAGTTATTGGCTTGCACAGCTGAGTTGGCTTCCTCTGAACTGCTTACCTGGCAGCTTGAGTAGCCTGTAGCTGAAGCTCCATATTATTACTGTTAACTCCTTTGACTATTTCTTCAACTGACCAGTGTGCCAAAACCTGTACAAGAAAACATTACATGAGTGCTTCAGTGGGAGAATCATGTGTATTCCAGACCACAGGGAGCTCTTACACAACACCATGAATAGGCCCCAATTCACAGCCACTTCCCTTAAGTAGTACCACCACATGATATCTCAAAATCTCTTGAACTATAGCTTCATCTACAGTTATCTGAAGTGCTAAAAGCTTTTTAAACAAAGTGCTTCAGACCAGTTACACCAGGCTTAAAATGTAGCTGCAGCCAGTTGGGTGTAAGGGTGCTGTCCATTAGAGGCGATAACACGGGCCTGAGTTGTTAATGCAGATGTAGTAGTGCTGTCCTGCCCTCCAGAAGGGATTCATGCTGGCCTGGCTGCAGGCCATTTTAAAGCCCTCCAAGTTCGTCTATTCCCACTTACCTGGTTGCCTTTGTTTTCCTGAAGGGGAGAAGTAGCATCATCTGGTAAAGTGCTCACATTTCTTCTTTTAAGCATCTGGTCATCTTTCCTAGCTTTTCTCAGCTCCACATTGACTTCAACGCGCCGCCTTCTCATTTCCTGGAGGATAAACACTCAGAATAAGTTCTTGGTTTTCAAAACTTAGATTTAGAGAGACAATGGCTAGCTAAGCTACTAATTGCACCAAGAGTACTCACTGTGCTGTCCTTTCCTTTGTTCTTGAATCTGTTCAATCGAGCTGATGGTGTATTGGCATTCTCATTAGTAGACATCTTGCCTGTTATATATTTGAGTGAGACAGATAGAAACAAGCCTGAAAACAGAGCAAAGAAACAGCGAGTTAAGTCCTAAAAATTGGATCCATATTCAAGAATGAGAAGCACTTGTTTATATTAATACTATGACAGTATAGTTATGATTTGATAAACAGCTGTCTCTTTAAACAGCCAGATATTACAACAAGCTCTAGCACCAACACAAAAGCAGAAGACACAGTCACACGATTGTAAGACACTTTTAACTAAATGCTATTAGTTATAATTTTCAGGAGCAAAACAGATTTTCCTTTCCCCAGTCAACACAAATACGCTTTTAAATACTGTTTTCACTGTCACGTACCTGTGCTGCACAGGATCGCACTCAGACCCACCCCGACCTTTTTGGACGAGAACAGCGAGCTCTCGCACTGGGGAGGACCCCGGGGGGCGTTTGCCGTGCGAGTGCAGCCAGCAACCCATAACAACGGCTACACGGGTAACGAAGAAAACCCCTGCATCTCGGCCACTCCCAGCGTGACCCAGTGCACGAGAACTGGCTTCGCTCCGGCCACAGCCCCGCTAGAGCGACAAGCCACGCTGGGATACACTAGCCCCACCAGCCCCAGTGCAGGTAGCAGAGACAGGGAAGGCTCCAAAGACAGGCCCCGGCAGGGACTCCAGGCAGAGCACCGCCCTTACCAAAAGGGCAATCCAAGGCCCGCGTCCCCGACACCCCAGGCCCGGCCCAGGCCCCCGCTCCCCAGCCCCAGCCCCAGCCCCAGCCCCAGCCCCAGCCCCAGCCCCGCACCTCGGCCAAGGACACCGCCAGCCTCTCCGCTGCTGCCGCACGCTGCCACTGCCCACGGCCGCCCCACGCGGGATTTAAATTTCCCGCGGCCGCGCCCTGCCATTGGACAGTTCGAGCCAAAGCAGCCTCCTGATTGGTGGATTTGAAAGCAGCCCGGCTCACGATAATGGGAAACGCCTTTCCGGAAGAGCCTGTCGGACGTGACATCTCACAAGGCCCGGTACTACAGCTCCCGGCGCGCCCCGCGCGGATACTGCCAGCAAGTCTCCGTGGGGCGGCGCGGGGCACGCCGGGAGCTGTAGTGCACAGGGCCGGGGCCGGTGATGTCCTGGGACGGGAGTGGGGAATTGGAATGCGGGAATTGTATCCTTGGAGGGGTCTCTCTCTGGGCGGTTTGGGGCCGAGACTCCCATTCCCTCATGCAGAGTCCAGATTTTGCCTCAGTAAACACCAGGGCACCACAGGCTTCCCCTGGGACAAGGGCGTGTAGTGACAGGACGAGGAGGAATGGCTTCAAAACAAAAGAGAGTGGGTTTAGGATGCGATATTGGGAAAAAATTCTTTCCTGTCAGGGTGGTGAGGCTCTGGCACAGGTTCCCAGAGCAGCTGTGGCTGCCCCTGGATCCCTGGAAGTGGCCAAGGCCAGGCTGGATGGGCTCCAAGCAACCTGGGACAGTGGAAGGTGTCCCTGCCCATGGCAGGGGGTGGAACTATGTCGGCTTTATGGTTCCTTCCAACCAAAACCATTTTGTGATTCCATGGCTCCATGTCTCGCTTATTGTCTCCTAGACATGTGGTGCACAGAAATGTAAAGAAAAGGGGATATGAGATTGCAGTTGAAAGCAGTTCTACAGCCATGAGGGCAGGTGAAAACTAAATCATATGGAATAACAAAAGAAAAGGATTCCTGCCCCTGTGGCATGGCCTGAAAAGGGATGGGATTGTTTCCGATGGGTTTGGGCTGCTCATGAGGGATGGAATACAAAAACCCACTGATTTTCACAGGAGATATAATTCAAACCATAAAACTGTAGGGAAAACATGACTCTAACAGCAACTCTGACATTTTGAGACACCTGTAAGGTGCAACACAGAGAAGTGCCAGGTATGTACATCGATATGTCTGTGCTAAGCATCACATTTAACCACTTATACCAATTTGCAGGTGCACAGAGGTGTGAAGGATGTTTGCTGAGGAGGAGGAATTACCAGTGACATCTCATATAGCTGGTTTTGGGCCTTACAGTGCTGAGCTTTGTAAAAAACGCCCACAAAAACAAGAGCAGGGAACACAAGAGAAAGCACATTACTAACAAATGGAGATATTAAACACGAGTAGTTCGACAGAAAAAAAAAAAAGGCAATTCAAAAGCAGAAATGGAGGTAAAACACCTGCTCTCCTGAAGAATCGGAGGGTTAGCACGAATAAATTCCATTGGGCCATGAATCGCTGGCAGTCCACGGTCTGGAGTAATGAAATCTGGGCGCAGGGATAGATGTTGAGGGCAGGGAGAGGGCTGGAAGTGCCTGAGGGGGTGTGTGCGAGGTGCTGCAGGCGGTGTGGGCTGTGAGGGAGCAGTACCAGCACAGTGAAGAGACAGAGAGGTGGAGGGAGACTGGGCAGCTGGGGCAGGACAGCGGCCAAGCTGTGGGTGAGGTTATGGGGCAGAGGGGGGCAGCGGTGGCCGGGGGTCCCTGAGACAGACGGGCGGCCCGGGCCGGCTCTGACAGCGACGCGCTCGCACGGGCGGCGGGAACTCGCTGAGAGGCGCGGGCGGGGCCGCGGGCTCGCGCTGCGGGGCGGGGCCTGGGGCACCCTGACCAATGGTGTGCGAGGAAGGAGGGGCGGGGCCTGCCCGCCTCGAGCGGGGAGAACGTGACGGCCCGCGGGGGGCGGGGCCGGGGCCGGCCGGGCGGGGCTCTTAGCAGGCGGGGCGCGCAAGCTCCGGTGGGTGACCCAGTGGCCTAATGGATAAGGCATCAGCCTCCGGAGCTGGGGATTGTGGGTTCGAGTCCCATCTGGGTCGTGCCGCACTCGTTTTGTGGCGCTGCCGCGGGGTCACCGTCACCCCGATTCTTTTACCCGGGCCCGGCCCCCGAGCCCTGCCCCGGCACCGCGTCCCGCCTGGGGCCGCCGCCCGCTTCCCGCGGGGACCCTGCGAGTGGATCTCGCTCCGCTCCCGGGATCTCCGGGAAAGCCGCAGCTGGGGAGCACCCGGGGCCGGGCTTGGCCGTGGCGCAGTTTGTCACTGTTTTGCCCAGGCCCGCTGGGAAAGCTTTTCCAACTCTGCTGCTCGAGCATCCCGGGGCTGCTGGAATGCTGGGAATGCGCCAAACACCACTACTGTGCTCTTAATGGAGATCCTGTCCAGGTAAAGTGTATGGGGAAGCAGTGCAGGCACAGCTGTACATGAATGAGGGTTGAATTGCACCACTAGTTAATTCAACAGAAAAATCCTTGGACTACAGGTCTGTGGGATACTCCTGTGTGTGTGTATCCATCCATCCATCCATCCATCCATCCATCCATCCATCCATCCATCCATCCATCCATCCATCCATCCATC